>CAJNIZ010047201.1:18198-37135 GCA_905231905.1 Symbiodinium pilosum | reverse complement strand
TGTGTTAACCCCGGCGCTTGTACCCTATACCCTACATTCTTTTACACAAATTCCCCTATGCTCCTCTATTTCCATATTGTAATTCGTGGTCCCAAGAGGCCGCTGCTGCCAGAGCCTGCTGGTCTCCCTGACACGGATCAAGTTGGACTCTTAGCATGTTTGGAGCTTGAAAAAGGTTGCTCACTGGCTTACTCCTTCGCAGTAGGGCATAAGGGAATAAAATATATAGAAATTAGAGTCCCTATTCCCTACTAAGAGCCACTAAGTTCTATATCCCTATATGTAACCCCAGCATGCTACAATAGTTTCCATTTTCTTGTCCATTATTTCTCCACTATATATTTATACATTGAGCCCCCCATATAACCCTAAATGCTAAACCCTAAACCCTTGCAGCATGGCTGACGTGGCATGTGAAGTTGACATGAGCTGCGATTGTGAGCTAGACTTGTGGAGTACTTTTCATGGCAGGGCTGTGATGGGTACTGGTTGCGTTGTTTCTTGCTACTTGTTATTGTAGGGATCTATTAGGAGGACCCCCCACCCTGTAATAGTGGTATAATAAGAATATAAGAGGACCTTGATATAATCCCTATTATCCCTCATAGTCACTATTACTGTGTGGGGGGTCCACCTAAGGGATCTATTTTTTTTGGGGATCTAGTTCGGCTTGGGTCCTGGATCTGCATGGCTCTGCCTGTTTTCGGCTGTCTCCTTGTCCTGGGAGATATGCTTCACCCGCCATGTTACCTTGCGATGCTGTCATGGCCACGCAAGTGGCAAAAGCCTAAACCCTTGCATCTTGAATGTGTGCAGTGGGGAGGTCAGAGGGATGATCTCCAGTGCCCTCCATACAGCAGATGGCAAGGCCACAGAGGATTTAGGGGTTCTCATTCTTGTAGGGACCACTTCTAAAAGCCGGTGTAACTTGCTTCTAATTAACCCCTATGTAATCCCCATGTATACCCCTAAAGTGGTTTCTAATAATCCCTATATGATCCCCATGAATGTTCCCGGTCCTGGGGATCCTACCCCCCCACCCGCCCCTCCCATGGTATGGTGCCCCCCCTCCCCAGCCCAAACTTCTCCAAAGTGCCAGCAGTCACAGGAATGGGGCCACTGGAGGTCGCGATCCTCGTAACTGTCGTCGTTTTTTGACGCCTCAAAGCTGTCATCCTTGTAACTGTCGTCACTTTTGGCTCCTCATGCTTTCGCCGCGTGTCAAAAGTCCCCACAGCTACAGGGATGGGGCCCCCTAATGTCACGGTCCTTGTAACTGTCAGCACTTATGGATTTTCGGGTGGTTCTTGGCATCTGAAAAGCGCCAATAGTCACAGGGAAGGGGGTTTCCCGGGGTTGCGATCCTTGTATCTGACGTCACTGTTAGACTTTGGTGGTGTTTATACCTGGGGCTATAGCTCTACTCAGGCTCCATCGTGAGCTGGCACTACAGGAACCTCCAAGTAAACTTGTGTCCAAAATCATTAGACGAATAAAGGTAACAGCGTTAGAAATCATATGGGATATGTAGCAGGATCATCTACGAATACCCGCACCTTCTTAATATAGCACCAGAACCACATGGACAGGACCACCAGAACCACAGGACCACAGGGGGGAGGAGAATCACCAGCACAGCATAGGTACGATGGGGTGAAGCTTTGAGTTTCTTGCACGTGCAGTCAGATGTCCAACCGTCAATGCATGATGTCCTATGCTCAAGGTTCTAGTGTAGGGACTACCAGCACATCTGTTTCTAAGCGTAGAAAAGAGACACCTGACCACTTGCTGGTATAGAGGACAGTAACACACAGGTTGCCTCTCACACAGGGGGGGAGAACCACCAGCACAACACGACCACGACAACCACAGGGTCACATGGACAGGACCACCAGAACCACCGGGACCACACGAGGGGAGGGGGGAATCAGCAACACAGCATTATGGCACGAGGTGGGGGAAGAACCCAGCACAACAGGACCACAACCACACAAGGTTTACAGGGGGGAGGGGGGACCATACCGGGGGGGGGGGTAAGCAACCCTGGATCATATATTCTCTCCCCCGCTTCCCCTTTGGCACCAGTAATGACAGCTCTGGTGCCTTGCAGGTGTGGCGCGTGGTTCAGAAGGTCATCGACCGGCGGGAGGTCCATGCCTTGAAGCAGTGCCCACAAGTATATGAGCTTTAGTCTAAACTCCTTCAAGGGAATTCCATAGGGGATTCTATAGGGGACTATTGTATGGCTTTTGTCAGGGATACCCGGAGCTTCGAGTATAGCTCATGTTCGAACCCAGTTTCAAAGTTCGAACCCCAAACCCTGTAGATCCCTTTTCTAGGATCCCGAATACACCCACAGCACCATAACCCCTATGGCTTGGGATAGGCGTGGCCGCGCCTGGCCAAGGAGAATGCTGCGATGCGCGGCACCCAGCAAGGATTAGAGTTTAGGAGCTTAGGGGTTTAGGGTTTGGGGTTTTGTGGGGATTCCCCATGATACTTTTGAATGACCGACAATGGAGAATCAAATGGAGAGGAAGATGGAATCATGAAAGGGAAGCAGAGCTTCTAATATTACTTACCCCGAGTCAGCAGGGAAGGAAAGTTGAAACTACTATTCGGGGTCTCGGGTTTTGAAATGTACAAGAAAACGGAAACAGTTATTTGATTGGGGGTTATGTAAGGACTACTATAAAGATCCATTCCTTGATTCCTTGCTTTCCAGAGAAATGATTGCGGTTAAATATGACCCTTTACAGGATTTATAGTGGTTTCTAGGGATCAGGATTAATAGTGACCTGGCATCCAAATCATTCCCCAACTATGGTAAATGACATGGAAAAGAAAATCACACAAGAAAAAGAAAAAACCTGGTTTAAGGAGGGGTTTATAGGGATCAGGGTTTCCAGAAAGCCCCAAATTCATGATGCGAGGCTGCTGGCATTTGCAGGGGACTTGGTCGCAGATACACAACTTGTGCAGCCGACATAAGTTTTGGACGACAGCCTAGCTACTTACTTAGGCCCAAGGTGCACATGGCAGCATACGGGCAACTCCTCACACCGGATTCTTCTGGGGTGGCATAGCTGCAAGCTTTGCCAGATTTCGCTCAGCCTGTACTGACATCTGAGATGTCTCTCCGATCTAGCAAAGGCAGCCGCGATTTCCTCTACCTGGTCTGCCGATACATACGCGCCAGGACGGTAATCATCGCAGCTCCAAGTTTCAGAGACTCTAATAGCTAGCTCTAAGCTTCCACAGGCCAGAAATCTTCGACCCTATGGTAACTGCCATGTTCGAAGAGGCAAGATGTGCAAAGTGCGAAGAGTGGCAGTGAGTCACCACGGCATGGGCGGCATGGGCAGGTGTACAGCATGGACCCCGAGCTTCCGGCAGAGGTGATAGATGCAGTCTTCAAGGCTGGCCAGTTGCGGTTGGAAAGGTGTTGGAAAGGGCTGGTCGTCTGGTTAGAGCGGGACAGGAGCTCCTGGTCCACGAGGGTCTGACGCGCTGCACTTATTGCACTTGTTGCAAAGCCCTCCTGCGCGAACGTGTCCTAATTTGCGTGGGTCCAAGGTTCAATCAGTGCGAACATGTGATTGACAAGCTCATGCAAAGGGGAGAACAGATGGAGCGCGAATCTCGTGCTTGAGCTACGGATGCCTGCGTTCTCACACTGCGGAAGAACTGCCAGCTGACGGCTGAGGTACTTGTTCCACGAGTGGTCCGGAGTTTTCCCAGCCCTGCCTGCAGCTGCACGACAAGCACTAGCCAAGGCGCTGCCATTCCTTGGTGGCAAGTCTTGCCAGCTTGGGCTATTGCATGCTATTGTCCGTCCCGGGATTATCGCCTACCTGTAGGCTTCGGAGCAGCATCCAGAAGTCTCACCTCTGTGTGGGTTGCTTGTAGGCCGAGCAGTCCTTTGCTTGAGAGCTTGGTCTCCGCAGGGTCTGTTGCCCTCAATTGGCCGCTGTCCACATGCTGCCTTGGACTTCGTGCTGAAGGCCGGGTTTGACATTGGATTTCTGGACTTCAGCGCTGGTTTTGCAGGAGCTGGATGCACTGCCTCAGCCAGAAGGCCACGAGAGCGCACTAGCTTCCCATCCCTTTGCTTCATGATCCCAGAACAATTCAAATGCTGGCGGAGATTAATGTTGATAATCGAAGATGCTCAGGGCATGTTTGCGGAATGTGAAATGACGCCACTGAAGTTCCAGACGCTGCGGCAGGGCTGTTGGTTGTCCGAGTGCTAGCACATCTGTCGCTGCGATCCATTGCGCCCGTGTTGCACGATGTCTAGTTTTCAAGACTTCCGCACCTAGTTGGCAAGCAAGCTGCAGTAGTCAGTACGCAGCAGCACAATGCAGGGCCAGGTAAACGCATTTGCAGAAAGATCATGAAGTGGTGCAGGCAGCTCCCGACATGCAGACTGCTGGTGGCGCCGTCTGCCATGACCCCGGGGGCAGCGTAGCTGCTATGTTTCGCGATGCTTGTCTGATCTGTCTTCAAGGTCTTTTGGTTGCAGGCATCGACAGCGAGTGCGACGACCATGAGAGGGGCTGCTGTATCCAAACCAGTCTAGCGAATCACTGTACAGACCGATCGCTTCGCGATCAGATTCCTTGATGCTGCACCTGGGGCAGCTAGGGCCAGCCATGTTTGGACTTGATCGTCTCCTCAATGTGATTCATATTAATGTCACCTCATACCTCTCATCCCTTCGGCTTCTAGTCTTTAAGTTCGAGAAGCAAGTCACGTCCAAGCCAAGCTGCGCCTAGCTGAAATGCAGACCAGCTCAGGATCACGCAGTAGCGCTTTCTACAGCCTTGCCTCTGCTGCCTTAAGCTAAATGCAACAGCCTTTGTCCTAGCGATGCTGCTCAAGATTCGATGAAGATTAAAAAGCAGTGTGCCATTCGCCGAGCTCGTGTTACTTGTATCAGTTCCTCCAAGCGCATTATTTATGGTGGCAGGACCTGGGAACTCGCTTCCCTGCATTCCGTGGTGTCGTTGAGGTTTCAGGCCGATCCAGCCTGCCCTTGTAGCAAGAGTGAGGGCCTTCTTGTTAGCGCTGGCGGTGGTACCTCCTTTTTTTAGCCTTTGGCTCAAGCAGCGAGCTTGCAGCGCTTTCTGGTCCTTGCAATGGCTCCAAAGCCCAAGGTGCACTCCGCATCACTCCGCATGATTGCCCGTTTCATGGTGCTGGTAAATGCCTGCGTCAGGCGAGACAGATCAAGAGCAGAGCCAGCACCCAAAGGAAGCTTTTAGGAAGCTTTACGCCGCTTCAGGCATGTTCTTGCCAATGCAAGGCCAGGACATCGCGAAACTACAAGCTGCGCTGGCGCCTCCGCTTCAAGCAGCCCGACCCGCGGGAAAGCCGCGGTCAGGTGAGCTCTGGGTGAAAAACCTGTCTAAGCATGTCTAAGCCCAAACGGAATGAGACGTGCCGGTGGCGAGTCGATAGATCTGCAACACGCCTTACTGTATGTTAGCTGTTCCATCTGCTTTGTGGCAGGATCCGTCAGAAGCACCGCCAGCACGGCAAGTGGTTCCGTTCGATGAGGAGAACTCCAAGCGGCTAAAGTGTGCAAGGGAGGTGCAGGTCATGGGCGGCACGAAAAGTCGAGACTCGCTGTGAAAAAAGGCTGTGCTGTAGGTAGTGGCGGCATGTTTTCAAGCAGGTGATGCTCAATTGCACCGACCGGGAGCACGGCTTTAACAGATCTGTCACGGCAGCTTAGCTGCACAAACGTGCTTTGAATTTTTGCAGCGTTGTTTTTTGAGGAGGCTGGCAAGATGATCTTGCTTCACAGACGCTGCAAGAGCAGTGTGCGAAAAGTGGCTGAGAGAGAGAGAGAGAGTCTCTCTCTAACAGTTTTTGTTTTCTCCTTGTTGTTTGAGTGGATAAGAGCCGGCAAGACGCGGGCGTTCCGAGAACCTCAAACAGAGAATGAAACCGCTGTCTCGCGAACCAATGCCAGACAGAACATTTGGGGATGGCACAAGCCAGACGGGTTCGCCCGTCAATCCCCTTAAGCAAAGCAAAAGTCGAGAGAGACCCGGAAAAACCAGAAACTGGCTGAACTCTGTCGCGCAGAGCCTGCTGTGCTACCGAAACTAGGCCGCTCACTCCAAGGCTCTTGTCGGCTTTGCGTCTTGATCCCCCACTGCTGTGAAGCTAAGCACTCCGATGGCAACATGAACCTTACATGGATGATTCCAGGGGGGCTGGGCCTGCACGTTCGGAATTCTGCTATTGTAGTATCCTCCGGCGACCTAAGTCTTCTAGACCCCATCAATCAGGGCAGGGCCCGCCAGCCTCGGGCATTAACAGAAAGAGACGTGACTTGGAGCCAGCTAGCAAGTATCCTTCATGAGCAATTAACGAGTGGAAGCGTTAACTGATGTTGTTTTCGTATGTTTTCGTCATCAGTGTTGCCCTGCAGGCAAGTGGCCAAGAAAATGTCGAGAGACTGAGGCAGAAGTTGCTCGAGTTGAAGGCGTTGATCCTTCCCTATTTGCAGTTGTTGTGGCATGCGGGCGCGTTTTCACGCGTGTCGCTTCGTGATGTGCACCACCTTCACATGTGGATATGCATCAGTGCTGTGTGAGCAAGTGTGAGCGAGTTGTGGAAGGCTCGGGCAAAGTTCAACATGACGTACCAGGTGCAAGACTTGCGAACAACAATTGTGCATGTTGATGCCTGCTGCCAGTTAGCAGCACTAGGCAACCCTCTTTCCATGTATTTCTTGGCCGGACGGCTCCTGTCAGGAAGTGAAGGAGGCCTTACAGGGCCTCCGTCGTGAGTTTGCGCCCGAAGCCGAGTCCATTCCGTCCGTCCAATTTCATGTTCTCAGTCGAAGCCAGGTAGGGAAACCCCAAAGTAACATCCTATGGCAAGGTCAATAGCATTAGTGCCTTGTAATATGCCTACCTAGGGTAGAAGCCTCGGCGTGTGGGAACATCGAGGCGTCATCCAGGAGGAGTGCTGGCCAATCTAGTTCGGAAACCCCGTGAAACAGAAGGAGCAGTGCAGCCAGCATCCCAGCGACATCCGTTGAATGTGGACATGCATGTTTTTAGGTTGTTTTCTTTTTTGGTGTGGTTTCCTGCATTTCTGCTTTTCGCTTGCTGCTTTTCGCTTCTGGCTTTTTGCCTTGTGATTTTGTTTTCTGCTTGCAGCTTTCTGCCTGTTGCTTCTTGTTTTTTGCTTGCTGCTTGTTGCTTTCTCTTTCTTATCTTTCTTGCTTCTTACTTCTTGCTGTCAGCCTTTTGCTTTCTGTTTCTTGCTGCCTGCGATCTCCTGAGCGCTACTTGCCCTCTATTTCAGCTTCCTGGTTCTCGGTTAATGCGCTCAGCTTCCCGATCGCTGCTATCTGCGATTTTTGTTTTTGCTTCTTGCTTCTTTCTTTCTGCTCAGTACTTGCAGCTTTCCATCAGGTATGACGATTCTTCATCATTTTCCGCATTTTCACATTTTAATAAATTCGCCATCCTGGCTTATATTTGTCCATGCTCTTCATGGGTTTTCATAGTGTTTGAGTAGTTTCCATCATCTTTCATTACCTTTTTCCTTGATGTTTGCAAGGTGGGGGGGGGGGGCGACCCCCCAACCCTCACGCCTTGTTTAAGGCCATCCGTGCTTGCTGTAACAAAGGAGCACCATGTCATCACAATGCTTGCAGTGAGGAATGCTTATACAGATCACGCTGTTTGCGCATGGGAGGGGCTGTCCCCCCCACTCCTTTTTTAAAACCATCCACGCTTGCCGTGCCAAAAAGCAACGTGTCATCATCATGAGGGATGGCTACACAGATCATGTTGTTTGCAATTGGGGGGGGGCTGCGCTCCCGCCAACCCCCCGCCTTTTTGTTCCAGGCCGTCCATGCTTGACCGCTGTTTGTCAGTTGAGACAGTTCTTCATTCTCCATGATTTTCACAATTGTCCTTCATTTTTGATGTTCTTGACATTTGTCATGTTGCATGATTTTCTATCATCTTTCAGCACTTTCCATGATTTGCTAAATGTTCATCTGCTTTCACCATTTTCATGATTTGTCATGATGTTTCATCATTCTCAACCACATCATATTACTTTTTATGATGCTTCATCATTTTCATCATTTGTCATGATTTTTCACAATGTTTCACGGTTTTGATGATTCTCAATATTTTTCATCATTTCTGATTGTAAAATCGAGCTCTCGCCTGAGAGCTTCAAAAAAAAAAACATCAAAAAAAACACACACACTACTTCTGCGTTCGTTGAATGTAAGCTGTGCTTTGGCCGGCCGCAGAACACAGCAGATACGGAGTCCTTTACTTCTCAGGCATTTTTGCCCAATTGAAGCTCAAGTCTGCAAGTGGCCTACATATCAAGCCCTTACTCTCCAGACTCAAGAGGGGCTTTGTGTAGATAGCGAGCCACGCGTTCGGGTTCACTTCATGGTCGGACACATCAGATGGTTTCACGTACTATTAGAGCCATCGTGACGTAGACATGATCAGCTTGAGAAATCTGCGCGCATAGATGATGTGGATCCGCGTTGCATCCGTCCTATGCGGGTTTGTGCCAGCGCTGGCGCAGACACCACAATGGTCGACTCAGGCATGCTTCATGATTCCTGAACATTCCTGAGCTTGTGATCTTTCAACATCCGCTCAGCACTCTGCTCAGCGCCCTGCTGCAGGTGATGCAGGTTTGCGGACTTTCTTCACCTGAAGCTGAAGTAATCTCACTCGATGGCTCCATCTCGCTCAGTGTCCCGAAGTTGTGCGGGGAAACTTGTCTTACATGTCCATATCATCTGCCCGCTTAGTCCGCGTGCTCAGACGCTTAGATTTCACATTCGCTTCCAAGGCCAAAAACTGGCCGTGTCGCAGTCACATCTCTACAGCCATCGGTGCCATGCGCGACGATGCTTTAAAGGTCGCCCTGCGTGAGGACGAGAGATGATGTATGAGGAAACAAGGGGATGCGTGGTTTTGCGCTGTAGACAATTTCCTGGAGGACTTGTACCGGTGCGCTCTTCCGGTCAATCCAAGCCCGACCCTGGTAATGCTTACTTTTACTGTGCAAGGCGCTGCAGAGCAGAGCCATGTCTTTCTGGCTCCATGAAACGCTGACATTATCGCACTTGCTAGAGCGTTGCGCAGCCACATGATCTGTGCAGGCTTGAACCAACAAAAATGGCAGCAGTGGGGTTCATGGATGAGTGCGGCTTTCGAATCAAGCAAAGATCTGGAAGGCCAGTGAGGGATGTCCAACAGCATTGTTGTCCTCAATGAGGCCACGCAGCAACTTCCGATCAACTAGTAAATTCCTTTTGCTGATCTATACCTGCAAAGTCATCAAAATTATTGAAGGGCACTTTGGAGCAGCATCGGGTCATCGTGCTGGTTGGTCGGAAAGGGCTGTAATGGTCGCGGCCGACAGGCTTTTCTCCCAAAGCATCGACTTGGTACCCGGCATCAGACGGTGTGCGTTTCCTTGTGAGCGGCACCGGCAGCGTCGATACAGCGGCTGCACAAGATAGTCTGGCAAAGGGGATTCAGGACGCCTGAGCTACCATGAATCAAGGATTTGCATCAGCAGTTTGCATGTTCTTCTCCATTATCTCAATATGCCTCAATAATATAGTATGATATAGCATATGTAATTTATTCCAATATATCACACTAGAAATGATACAAGATAATTTACTATAATATGAGCAGGTAAATGCTATAGTGCATACTTTGGCTTTTGCATCAGGACGCTGCCGGCCGCTCTACCTGGCCTTTTACGCCTCACATCGCCGTCTCCAGCCTTTCTGTTTCCGATGTGCCTTACTGGTGATGAGGAGGGAATCAGGGGATAGAATCCTTATATAATCCCTATCCCTATATAACCCCTATAATATGGCATAGTATAATATAATAATCCCTATAGAATCCCTATAAAGTATATTCCCTTGTTCCCTAGTCTCTAACCCCCAGTAAGGTGCAGAGCTCCTCGTTCTTCCGCATCGGCATGTCAAACTTCTTAATTCTCATGCGATTTGGTTCTGTGGGCGTCTCAAAGAGACTGGTCTCGGCTGGGGCCAGCTTTCTACACGCAAGTTTGCTGCAGGCTTTCCTGGTCCTGCTGGCGTTGTATGGTGCGATTGCTACTTGTGCGTTTTTCTCCGGAGCAAAATGGTTGCAGCCTCTGGTGCTTTGCTGGCCGGAGGCGCCTTAACCAGTCAGACAGATCACAACATATGCAAGTAGCCATTGCCAAAACTTGAAGGTTTGCGAAGGAAGAGGTTGCCTCTTGTACCAGATCTTGTGCTGTCCGTTTGTCTTGACTCTCGGCACTGGCGATGGAGCCACGCAGCACAACGTGTTCTGTTTTGGCACAGCGAATTTACCATGAAGGTAGGAAGGGGGGCTGGCCAAATTCAACCTGTAGCGACGTAGACACATGTGCTACTTGACGGCCAGATCTCAGGACTTACAATGCAATCCGAATTTACTGCTGCGCCTGCTGTCACAGCTATATCTCCTTCTTGTGCATGCCCTCCTGTACGAAGGGCTGCTGTTGGGATGATTTTGAGGACCTGCAGCAGAACACGCACGCGCATTTGTTCCTTGATTTCGGCTCGTCAGGACACTGAATTTCCCGCAAACGACCTCAGCTTGGGGAAGCTCAAGGGCGACACAGTCACTGTGCATAACTTTAGGAGTATCACCCTGAAGTCCATAGTCACAGTCATATATAGTCATGCTTGGACTTCAAGGCTGCTGGCGTCCTGCACACCGGGGGCAGAACTGAATGGAAGCGAGCTTCCGAGATTGCTGGCAAGGATGACAAGTCGGCTTTCCTTGGTCACATGTCAGGTTAGGCTCTGGTGAGTGGAAGAAGATGTATCCACTGCAATCTGCTGCATCTGTCATTCACAGGACAGCGACGACTCACGCGGGGCGGAGCTTTTTGAAGGCGGCATCGATGCGGCTGACCTGTTGCAGGTCGAATTGCTGCGCTTGAATTGTGTTTTTCCTCTTGGGCGCTCTGTGCTTTGAAACTCTGCGCACTGCAGGGGGCTTTGGGAGACTGTTGGCTGCAGCTCACTTGCAGTAAAGTTAGACCGCAAGGCCGCGAAGCATGAATTGTATACATTGGGTCTGCTCTTCATGTCAGGATCGCTGCCCTGGCGGCCTGGCTTGACAATGAAGGCATGAATTTCGCTCAAGGGTCTACTGGAACTTACTGCAGGCATCGGTGGCGGACAGATCAGAGATTCTTCAGCAAGCTTTCTTGACGCACTGCTACGACCCACGCGGTAAGTACAAAATCCGGCTTTGGAAGCACAGCTGCATCCTTGCTGCTTGTGCCTGATGAGCTGTGTGTTCACATTACTTGTTCTGGCTCTGCCGACAACTCAGGGACCAGGTCAAGGGCTGAGTTGCTTGAGGCTCTCAGCTGTCGGAGCTTCCCGCTGCAGAGCCAGAGATCAATGCGACTGAATGCACATTCACATGTCTTGAGTGCTTGCGTTCTTACATCTGAGGTGCGATCAAAAAAGGGTTCGCAGTGGGTCGTCGTCGTGATCGATGAGCGGATTCCTTGCCATGCTGGAACTCTGAATCCGCGCTTTGCGCAAGCAAACAGCAATGAGATGTGGGCCCTACTCATGGAAAAAGCATTCGCAAAAATGTATGGCGGCTACGACAAGCTGGAAGGCACGGAGTCTGCCTGCCAGCTCACTTGGACTGGGACATATACTCGTAGGTCATGCTGTAAGCAGGTGGCCAAATGTCGTGGGCTCTCAGCGCAATCACCGGCAATCCGGCCGTGCACTTCTTTCGGGACCACGGGCAAAGCATCTGGGAAAGTTGGGCAGAGATTGACGGCACGGATACCTACACCAAGAATGATGATTCATTTGCAGACGAAGAGTTCTTCAGGCAGGCCTTTGATAAGTTGATGCCAGGCTCAGCTTCCTGTTGAAGCTGCGCAATGTCCTTTACTCTAAACCCTAAATAGTAGTTTCCATTTTATTTTCCATTATCCCATTATTATCCCAGGTTATTATCATTATCATTATCTATACTCCATTATACTCCCATTCTATTATCATCATGATTACTACTACTGTTCTGGAGGTTCCCCCTTTGTCTGAAGCGCAAACCCTAAACCCTAAATCCTAACAGGTTCCTCCTTCGTCTTAAGCGCAACGGCGCCTTCATTTGCTGCGCTGGGATTCGCAAGGGGATGCCCAAGCAGGGCTTGATCGACTCGCATGCGCAACCTGAGCAGTTTAGGGTTTAGGGTTTGGGGCGTGTATCAGTGTGCGCGCGCGGTGGGTGCGTTTATATTCCAAGTAGGGGCGCACCCACTCTTCGCGCACTCGCGTAGCCAGAGGTCCCACCCCAACCACCGGTAGCGGATGCCTTGGCTGGCCTCCACCTGTGGATCTTGGCAAATGCTCTAAGAAGTGCCAAGAAGCATCACGACGATGCAGTGATGGTGTCAGGAGGCCAACCGCAAATTTGAAAGGAAGGTAGGTTGCTGGAAGGCTGCAGACCCCTGCTAAGGCCTCTGGGCCCTCCCAGGCCCCAGAGAAAGAAGGTGCTGAGAAGTGGAAAAACCTTTACCGTCCCTGCGCCCCTGAGATTTTGTAAGAGACCACAGGCCTTTCCGGGAGGGTTCTGGGAGACCGGGGCCCCTGAAAAATTCACGAGTGTCGTAGGCGGTTACCCTCCCAGGCCCGTAGGTTCGTTTGGTGCCAGTGCGGAGGCCTGTCCCCAAGGCTCGAGCGCCCATGTATCGTCAGCGGCGCTCTCGCCAAGGGTTTAGGGTTTCGGCTATGTATTGGGCTCATGGCTGCCCTAATGGGTTATAGATTCAGACAAAGTGTCACAGTACAGCTTTCGGTTGATTTCTTGATTCCCCACCAGCAGCACTGCAGACCTAATGCGGTAATGAATTGTAGCAATCTTATCAGTACCACAGCTCATACTGGAGTTGACGTGTTCAGCGGCCGTCGTAGTTGTGGTCGTTTGTAATCATTGTTGCCCTTCTTATTGCTGCAGTACGTAGCAGGAGTAGCAGTGGGGGTAGGGCTTGGGCACTGATTGTTGTTTTTGTCTCTGCACGGGCGCTGCTGCCGCCACCTCTCCCACCGACAAAGCCGCCGCCACTCGCTGCCAAAGCTACCAGCCCCAGCACTGGCATCATCACAGCGACAATTATTATGACGAGAAACCATGTAGAACCTGAATTGCACTCATCACTTGAGTCAACACGCTTCACTGCGTTGTCTTGAGAAGCAGTGGAAAGGTATTCGGTCCTGGAATTGACCACGGCGCAGAAAGATCTCACGCCTGGGTCTCGATCGATTGCTGGAGCATGTGTCAGTCTGCACGTCTATAGACGTGTCTTCGACATGTCAGTACTGTCATCCTGTGGGCGTGCGGTTCTGTGTTTGGAAATTTAAACGAAGAAAACTGTTGGAATTGTGGGTAGATAGAATGGTCCAGTCCTTCCGAAAGTTCCATGTTCAAGCTGTTCCCTCTTGAACTTGCGCCTCCTGCAATTCTGCGTTGCGTTTCTGGCTCATCTTCATGGGTCAGAATTTCCCCTGTCCTCAAATCTGCAACAAGCACTTGTGGCATATGTTTGTTGCTGAATTTGCCAAGTCATCCATAGCAGGCTGTGGTGGAATGCCATGAAAGCCAAACTTCCTACGGTCCCAAATCTGGATTCGCACGCGTTCCATAGGCAGCGTGCTGATCGTCTTGCAGGTGCCGGATCAGAAATCCGGCAGTCGCCTTCGCGGCTTGCTGTTGTATGGATTACTCCCTACCACATGTCCAACGGCATGCTGCAAATTATCGTGCCCTCAAGCGCCACAGGCAGGCTTGAAACCTTATTGCAATGCGGAGCTGGCATAGAAAAAAGATGTCAAGAGTATGTAGCCCTGTAGACTGACGCCAACCTCTGCATGGGCACATGAGGATGTAAGGGGTCGCAAGTGGGCTTGACACAGAACATGCAGAGTAACATCCAGAGCGCCAGACCAACAGAGATGTGTCTACAGTCTTGGTGCTAAGAGAGCCCAGCGACTTGAGGACGCAACTGCTGCATTTGCTCTACAACACATGGAATTTTCTAGCATTTCTTTTCGCTGCAGTTGAACAGATGCCCTTGGATCCCAAGACGGGAGGGCTTGGCCTGCAAACCCAGGTCTGGCGAGTACTTCCGCTTGGTCAAGATTCGGAATCCACATGGAGAAGGAGAGTGG
This sequence comes from Symbiodinium pilosum, assembly GCA_905231905.1. Classification (NCBI taxonomy): domain Eukaryota; class Dinophyceae; order Suessiales; family Symbiodiniaceae; genus Symbiodinium; species Symbiodinium pilosum. The sequence continues at coordinate 22,869 of CAJNIZ010047201.1, read as the reverse complement.
CAGGGAGTCACGGACTTGGCAGTCCTTCAGGTAACGTCTCACTGGTGGAATGTGATTCGCTCAGGCATGGTCAGACCGCTCCCCGCTGTGGAGCAAATGGCCTAGACACTTGCAAGCATCTCATCCTGCGACATGCAAGTTGTTGGACTGCGTGCACGTGCAACCCCTCTTGCACCATCAAAGCCACTGCGTTCTGTTCAGATCAGGAGTCAAACAGCAGCTGATATCAAGTGAGCAGAAAAATGACGGATCGTTTTGGATGCAGTGGGAAGACTTTGTAAATTTCTGGAATGGGGTTCAGGCCGGTCCCTCAGACGTTTGGGGCGTTCCATGTGCTCTGGGGGATTGGCCAAACATAGAAATTCGGGCCCTAAACCCCAAACCCCAAGTGGCAGTTTCCATGTCATCTTCCATCATCCCCATATAACCCCAATGTATACCCCATAATCCTTATATAACCCCAGTATATACCCTAAACCCCCCCAGCCTCACCTTGCTCCAAGGTTGTGGACTGCGAGACAAACATTCGCACTGTGGCAATCCCCGACTTCGACGAAGGGTGGCGCAGTTGAAGAAAATCCAACACAATCTCTCTATATAGCCGCCCTTTAAGGGACCCTATAATTATAGAACCCCTATCCAACCCCTATATCCCCTTTGAAGGGACCACTAAATCATTGCAAACGCTGGCGAGGGGCAGCCTTGGCGTGGGGTGGGAGCATTAATCACCTTTGATATGAGCTATAGTCTAAACTCCTTAAAGGGGTGGTTATATAGGGGATTATATAGGGGACTACTATAGGTATTATTAAGGGGGATACTAGGAGTTTAGACGATAATTCATATAGCAAGATATTTTTGGTATGACATTGGAGGTACAAGGTTATTTTTTGCGTTCGAGTGGAATCCTGGTGTATCCTCTAAGAAATGGTTAAAATATTTTCGTTGTACATTGGGCACCCCCTGTTTAGGGAAGCTACCACGCTTTCGATTGGTATTTCATCGGAGACGTGGATCCTTTAACTAGTCTTGCGGTGTGGCTGGTGGGTCCTGCTGCCGGCTTTACAACTCTGCGCGGGGTGGGGTTGATTGAGCAATTGGCTCGTGTGGGGGGGAGGGTGGAGAGAGGAGTCTGGCTGTTGTCGGCCAAAGGCGCTTCTGCAAAGCTGTGTTCGATAAAGAGACTGGCAGCCTGCCAGCTTGCCAAGTTGCTCACGAAAACACTCTTGTCTCAGTGGCTGGGGATCATGCAGTGCTAGTCAACCAGAGCCGGTGCTTCGATTGTCGGAAGCAGACCCCATCCCCCCTTGTGACGAATGGAGAGGCCAAGCAACCCTTGGATGTGACCGTCTCTTTGAGCCTCCCCACTGAGGATCAAAAGGTTACTGATTTGATCTGCATGTCTACCTGACTACCTGATACTTGCCTGTCCATTGAGGAGTCTTTTTGGTCCGCTGAGATCTGCTTTGTGGGGCTGCCTGGAATACTGGCTGTGTTGCGTGGGCGTAAAACGGCTGTACCTGGGCAGAGCTGGTGGAACGAATGTGGAGGAGATGAAAAAAGACATGAACAGGAAGCCACCTGCTCAGCTTCATGCGAGGGAGTACGGGGTAGCGAGCATTTGCTGTGTATGATTGGAGCACACTGGCAAAGATTGCAAGGTGCGGCTATGACCAACAAGGTTTTTATTGCCATTACTGCGAAACGAAGGCAGTCCACGAGGACTCAAGCTCGGATGAGGAGAGAGGCATCCTACGGTAGTTATCTATGGCGAAATATTGCTAGCTAATGCTGAAGGCGGCTAGACCAAGCCGAGGATCGCAAAGTTTAGAGATATGATTTTATGCCAATGCTTTTCACGCAGTTAAAGCGGCAGGACGGGCTACAAGAGCACACTGCTACAGCTGCGATAAACAATTCAAGAATGAGCTGTAAAGAATGGTGGCCATCGGCCCAATTAATTTGGTAGTGCGCTTTGGTCGCTACTCAAGCATGGCTGCTACAAAAAGGGCATAGGGTAAGCGTAGTGCGATGCAGTGCTGCGGCATTTATGCAAGCAGCACATCGGTTGAGCGCAGCATGCCCGGCACAGCTCTAAGCACGACGTCCCAGTGAACTTATCCCCATAGCATCTAGGATTCTGCAACTTGCCAGAGATGCTAAGGCCGCTGCCAGATGTTCAGGCAGCCAAAGAAGCAAGCCGTGAGCATCGGGATCAGGATGGCGAGGGCGCACCAGAGGTTGCGCAGGCTGATGTCCGAGTGGAGCAAGAACTAGTTCATTGACATGATGTATGTCTATATATATATATAAATATTCGTAAATGGAAAGATATATATTATAGTATGATATGTTATAGTGTAGAATATCGAAGTACATTATGCTATATTGCCGTAAGTTTTTCTCCTTGTCAGGCTCCAAAGGTTCGCAAAAAGACGCGCACGAGCACACCAGCCAGAAAGGCTGCCGGCCGCGCCAAGGCCCGTCCGAGTGATGCAGAGATTGACAAGGGGGTTTCCCAAATAAGCGGTACCGTTAAAGGGGGGCATATAGGGATATTAGAACGAAGCACGAGTCAGGAAACAGAGGCACGAGTCAGGAAAAAGGCCGCGAGTCAGGAAAAACAAAAGGCACGAGTCAGGAATTCTCCTCTCAGAATTCTCAGGACGCTGCACGCGCCAGCGCTGCCACGGGCCGAAAACAGCGAGAGGGCGTCCATTCCAAACACGAATTGTCAGGACGCTCCACGCGCCAGCGCTGCCACGGGCCAAAAACAGCGAGAGGGACGTCGATTCCAGACAGAGTTGTCAGGACGCTACATGTGCCAGCGCTCCCACACGCCCAAAACAGCGAGAGGGTCCGCCGGCGAGCTTGAAAATTCGAGTGGCGCTACAGCGAGAGTGGTTCGACACGCACGATCCCCTGAGAGGGTTTGCCGGCCACGTTGCAAAATCCCACAGCTCCGCAGCGAGAGCGTTTCGACACGCACGATCCCCGCAGAGGGTTCGCCGGCGAGCTTGGAAAATTCGCTTGGCGTCACAGCGAGAGTGGTTCGACACGCACGATCCCCGCGGAGGGTTCGCCGTCCGCGTTGACAATTCTCACGGCGCCACAGCGAGAGCGCTTCGACGTGTATGACCCCCGCAGAGGGTTCGCTGACGAGCTTGCAAACGCGTGCGGCGCTGCGGCGAGAGCGCTTCGACACGCACGATCCCCGCAGAGGGGTGCATCCCGCCAACCCCACCAAACCCACCCCGGGCTAAGACATAAGATAGAATATCATAGAGGCGGTGTAGGTTTTCTGGTGTGCGTGGCGCGCTGTAGGTGCTGTGGTGTACTTGGCGCGGTGCAGGTGCTGTAGTGTGCGTGAGTGATCTAGGTGCTGTGGTGTATGTGAGCGGTGTAGGTGCTGTGGCGTAAGCTGGGCAATCGTTTTTTAACGAGGAACCCTTCGCGGTGCGTGCGGGAAAAAAGAGAGCGCGTTAGTCCAGAAGAAATTCTTCCAGTCTCCTAGGAGAATGGCAGGTACGGACATCTGTTAAAATCCATCCTCTTCCATCCTGCGAGAAGTAGAAAAAAGCAGCTGGGAGAGGGAAGCCAGGTGCGGACATACGTTAAGACCACTTCCGCTTTACCTTGCGACGAGTAGACAGACATGACAGAGGGAAAACAAGGTACAGACATATGTTAAAAGCACCCTTATTCACCATGCGATAAGTAGAAATACATGACAGCTGAAAGTCTGAAAGGGAATCTTGCAAGCGATAAGAAGAACTTTTCACCTTGCAACAAGCAGGAACACATTGGCAGGGGGAATGCATGGTACACACATATGTTAAAAACCACCCCACTTTCCTTCTTTTCATACGTAGGAAGACAAAACACAGACATATGTCCCCTATTCACTTTGCGCGATAAGTAGAAGGACGTGACAGAAAGCCAGGTACGGATATATGTTAAGACCGACCTTTGTTCACCTTGCGATAAGTAGAAAGACATGACAGGGAAAGCCCGGTACAGACCTTTTAAAACCGACCCCTCGTTCACCTTGTAATGAGTAGGAAGACATGATACAGGGAATACCAGGTACCGACATTTGTCAAGACCGCCTTGTATTCACCTTGTGATAAATAAAACGGCATGACACATGGAAAGCTACGTACAGACACATGTTGAACACCACCCCCTTTTCACTATGCAATACGTAGAAAAACATGACAGGGGGAAAACCAAGTGCATACCCATGTTAAAACCACCCCTCTTCGCTTGGCGATAAATACGTAGACATGACAGATTGAAAGCCAGGTACGGACATATGTTAAAACACCACCCCCTTTTCACGTTGCGATACCTAGAAAGACAAGACAGATTAAAAGCCATGATGCAGGGAAAACCAGGTACAGACAAATGTTAAACGCACCTTGCTCACTTTGCGAGAAGTAGAAAGACATGACACATGGAAAGCTACGACAGAGGGAAAGCCATGTACAGACATATGTTACAACCACCCTTATTCGCATTTTAATAAGTAGAAAGACATGACGCATTGAAAGCCGGGTACGGACATATTCACCTTGCGATAAGTAGAAAGAGATGGCAGGGAAAGCCAGGTGCAGACATCATGTTAAAAACCAACCCTTTTTCACACTGCGATAAGTCGTAGAAAGACAA
>CAJNIZ010047201.1:0-12053 GCA_905231905.1 Symbiodinium pilosum | reverse complement strand
GACAAGTAATTTTGACGCCAGCCCAATTAATGTTTAGGGATGTGGCCGAAACCTAGAAAAGGCTCAGACTCAATGACAGGTCTTTGCCATCAGCGTGTCCTTCACGGGGCGGCAGCTGTCAGATCCATATCGGGTAGCTGCTGGCTATGTTGTGCAGGTTGAACGAGATGAGACTGTTCACCTTCCACCTCATGCCCAGTTTAAGATGGGTGTATGTAAGAAGAATGTATGGATTATATAGGGGTTACATAGGCATAATGGAAAGGGTCAGGCAAACTATTAAGTATATATTAAGGGTCGATTGGGGTATATCGGGATGATGGCAGGCCACTGACACGACCCTGCGAAGGCTGCTTACACAACTCTGCGTTTGTGAAGTCATGCTCTTGAAGCTGCACAGTTCTGCTCAAGGCTTGGTCCACATGCCTGGTTGAGCTTCCAAACTTGGACCGGCCGCGGAGTTATGCTGGCTGCCATGAGCGTCCGCCTCTTCGGTGTGTATGCTTAAGGCAACTACATTCAGTCGCCGCAAGCAGGGCTCTTTGTGCAGGCTTGGAAGCTTTGAAGCCCTCCAGGCTACCTCAGTGCCTCGCACGTGCCAGGCAGTTCGGAGAACATCAACCAGCTCCCTGTCCCGGCTGACTTCCGTGACAGTACCCAATTTGTAGTGTAGCATCCTGCCTGCGTTTTGCCTCATGCTTTGGAATCCTTACGAAGAATTGGCTCAAGACGTAGGAGGCGTAGGAGGCGGGCGCCTGATCTGGTGCTCGTGAAGTCGAGATGCAAGACATCCTCTAGCATCCAGAGCGGAGCAATGTCCAAGCCAAAAGCACCTGCACCAAAACAGGGCAAAGGCATCGTAAAGGGCAGAGGCCAGTGGCATTTCTTACTCATGTGAACCATGCCCTTGAGGGCATCTGCAGGCAAAGGCGGCATCCTTTACGACTTCGATTTCGAGCCCGAAGTTCCGGAATCCAAGCTGCAGTATGCAATTTGCTTCAAGCCACCGACGTGCTATTCAACAGGGAGTGCTGCTACGAAAGCAGATGAGTAGTATTTTATTTGAGGTTTTGTTGGCACCCACTATAGAGTAAGATTATCTCCTCCTTTTGGGTATAGTATTTTACATAAGGAATATAAGCTCAGATGTTCTTCGGGGCTGGGTGGAGGAGAGATCGCCATGGCCGCCTCGTGAGCCTGAAGATCCTTTGGAGCCCGTGGAGCAGGCCAAGAGAAGTTCCAACTTGATTCCTTCATTCGTATAGTATAATATATTACAGTATACTGTAGTATATATCATAGTATATTCTACTATACTAATACTATATTATAAATACTTGCAATATAATACTTCATGTTAGCAACCCGGAGCTCACGAGGCCTTGCCGAAAGCCAAAGGCCCCCCGACACCGAAGCCACCAGCACCAAAGCCTCCTCCAAAGGAAAAGAAGTGTTTGCCTCAGCATGATATATACTATAATATGCTATAGTATACTATAATATACTTCTATATAGTGTAGTATAGTTTAGAAAAGTATAGTATTAGTATAGTACCCAGCACCAGGGCATGTTTTGTGTTGCAACGTCTGGCAGAGCTGGTAGAGGCCCCTACCTCTTGGCCAGATTCCACCGCCTACACCGACTTATGAACTGCACGAGCCATGGGCGCCAGGAGCTTAGGGTTTAGGGTTTATGGAATCAGCAGTCTTTTGCGGAAGCATCTTGTGGGCTGTTGCTGTGAAGGGTAGCCTTGCGAGCTCGAGCTCAAGCTGAGCACAGGCAAGTCATGCAAATGTTTGGTGGCTGCCGCTTTCACTCCAGAGCAGGCCTGAAGGCCACACAAGTGCTGGAGCTCGAGCTTGGGGCCACCGGCCGGCGTTAATGCGATTCTCCGGCGAGGCAATTCGCTTTTGAAGGTTGAAGGTGGAAAGCAACAGGCAATCAGCTACGCAGCTATACCTCCCCCTCAGATCGGTGATTTCGACTTGTCCGCTTTCCGGGCAGCTGAAGTTGGCACCTGAGCCCTGAGCAGGACAGGGTGCTCTCTGGGCTGTCCATTGATCATCTTTTGTAGCCATTGAGGTGCAGGGGTACATGCCATATGAACCAGATGAATTGTCAGAGGCCGAGTCCCAGGCTGGGGTAGGGAGGTAGGGATGTATAGCAGTAAAGATAAAGAATAGCAACCATTGCAAATTTCAAAAGAAATAAGAAGAGCAATTTTTGTCACTGTAGTCAGAGTAATCGTAGTAGTTATACTTAGATAGTAATAAGAATAAGAGTAGTTATACTAGGAATATGCAGGGATGCAAGCCTGAAAAGCCGCCATCACCCGCCCTGACCAGGACTCCCAGGAATCTCTGTCTGGGTATGCAGCAGCCCTACGGGCAAGCTATACCCTAAACCCTAAACCCTAAGGGTAGACCCATGTTCTGAGGTGCAAAGCCGGTGGGACGACACAAAGACTGAGAGGTGGGCGCTGAGAGACCTGGATGAGGAAGATCTGATGTAATATTAGGGTATATTATTGGGATTATAGTGGGATAATGGAAAAGAAAATGGAAACTACTATTTAGGGCTTACCCAAGAGATGCCAGGCGATATGCATATGGCACAGATGCCAGCGTCAAATTCTCGGGGGTGAGGCCTTGTGCTTGCAGCAGCTCCTAAAGACCTGTTGAGGTGATCTGTTGCACAGGCGAATGGACTGGAATCGACCGGAGTGGAAGGAGGGTTTGATAAAGGCCGTCCGCGACTTTTTGTTTTGAGGCTTTGCCGGTTTGGCAACTTTGTCACGTCCTGCCTATGCAGACCAACCATCTCGGGGCGCGCACCCCTGTCGAGAAGATGAAGGTGCCCTCACAACAATCTGCCAGACAGGACCTTGAAATGAAATGCTTTCACTTCCCAGGCGGCCGTGTTTAAGGTCATGGCGATGAACAGGCAGACGACCATAGTGTGTCTGTTTCTTGCAGGCATATTTTCTGTCAGAGTGCAGGGTGTACAAGAGCATCACTGCGCCTCCGGCAGAATGGCAATTCGAGGCACCACATGCCTTGACATGTCTTGTAAACCCCTTCGACCAGAACAGACGTCCTTTGGACCTGACATGCAGCATTGCAATGCAAAGTCAAAGACACAAAACGAGGTAGAACGGCAGAAGGCAGACGACTGGCTGAGGAGGCAAGAATGATCAAGGCCGAGAAGGACCTCTGCGCAAAGCACTGGAGGGAAGCCGCGGAGGCTGCACTGCTTGAAAGTGCATGCCGCAGCAAGGAGAGAGTGGAAAGGGAGCGCCTTGACGGGCGGAATGCGCTTCAAGTTTTGAGCCCCCATCCTGCGGAATTTGATGGCCAAGCCAAGCTGAACTGAGGAAGATGAAGTCAAAGCTTGGTAGGAAAGACGCACGCTGCAAGCTCAGACTGCCTAAGCCTCTCAAAGCCTCGCAAGCTTGTCCCCATTCTAACAGTACTCGTAATATGTTTCCATGCAGAGGGGCTCTAACGTTGACTCAGGTGCCCACGCTCGCAGTGAGAGGCAGGCGCGCATTGAGAAGCAGCTCATGCAGGAGAACACGCAGGCAGCACTACTGCAGCATGCCGCAGAAATTAACTTTACAAGCCAACCAAGAGAGCGAGAAGAGCTGCATGCTTAGTACTCTCTTGGAGAGGATCGTTACGGGGCGTACTTGGTGTGTGTGTGTGTGTGTGTGTTGATTCAGGGGCGCCTCGCAGGTCCTAAAATCAGGTTTCCACGCCGATTGTGAGACCATATGAGAACAACAACAGTATCATACTGCTGCCAGTAATAACAGCATCTTGATGATGCTTGTGGAAACTGCTTTCTTTGTGCTGCGGCAACAGGTGCTTTGGAGCATGAGCGCTTGAGCGGGGTTTGGTAGTGGCGTCAGTTACAAATAGAAGGGTTTATGTCGTTACACATGCTTGCTACCTTAGCTACGTATCCTCGTGTCTTGAGAAGGGCTTGTGACGAAATCTTGGGTCTCCTTTTTTTTTGGACAGGGCGACCCTATCCAAAACTGAGGGGTAACAAGATTTCATCAGTTTTCGGTTGCACTGCGCCTGATAGCAACTCCTAGCACATTCAGCGTGTGGATCACGCATCTGTCGCGCTCATGAGTGCCGCCACCATCACCAACACCACCAGCACCTCCAGCACCACCACCAACGCCAACACCGACACCAGCCACACCACCCACACCAACCACACCACTCACACCACTCACACCACTCACACCACCCACACCGCGTACACCAACGACACCAGCGACGCCACAACACTATTGGTATTGGATGTCAGGCTCCAACAGCTACGCTGCTAAATTGCCGGCTAGCAATGCTGGTATATCTCACCCAGAACCATTACTTGCAAGAAGAAAGGCCCTCAGCCTGAGACGTTCTTTTGTTACACTATGCTGCCCCCATGCAGTGACCTGTTGTCTGGGAAGCTCTGCGAGAATGGGTCTCCGGTGATCAGGTTTGGCAAAAGGACGGATACATCCCTTAATAAAATCCCCCTGCCTCCACAATCTCCACCAGACCTCTAGATATTCTGAGAAATCCTGCAGGCTTGCTTCAGCAAGTTCCCGTGAAAACGCATTCTTTGCTTCCCAGATTCCCAGCTAGAGCCAGCCACCTGCTGGCCCCCTGCCAAGAATTTTTCCTCCTAAGAATTACGAAAGCTTCCTCCGTGAGAATCAGGCGGAGACACTTGTGGAAGGTATGGAGGAGGCCTTGTTGAAGGCTCCGCAGAAACGAGCTGCCAACATAGATCTTGGAAGCCCGAAGAGAACCGAATGTACATGGCAAGGTGCCTGAACTTCAACCCCCTGCTGTGTGTGATTCACAGAGATAGCCCATCAAAACCAGAGATGAAGTGAGTGATTGAAGACTGAAGGCCCGATCTGCATCCGCAAGAGCTTTTCGAGGTCAGGACCCACCAAGAACGATTTGTTTGGCGTGCTTTCAGTCGAGCATGCGAAAGGCAAAGCTAGTGCTCCACGACCTTGCAACCAGCGACTTGGGGCAGAAGGTGAGCGACCTTGGAGGCGCTGATGTTTTTTTTTGTGACTGTATGTTGCTGCTCATCTGTGCTGTTCAGGTGGGCTCATTACTAGAAGGGGCGGCGGGACCCAGCTGCCACCTCCTAGAAAGGCTCGTTGGATGCACCTAGACTTGGCCCTCGCTGCTGTGTTGATAAAGCCGTGCTTTCAGTCGTCAGGTGCAGAACTGGGACCAGACAGCTCTCTCCAACTGGCTGATGGAGGTGAGATAATGTAATATAGTATTATGATATAACATAATAAAGTAGAATAATCTAATGTAAGATACTGTAACAGTATAGTGAGAGATACCTTTATTTACCTGCGTGAACGTACAGTACGCCAGCAATGCGTGACGCGCGTCATCTAGTTCATGCATAGAAACTTGTGGGCAATTGACACCGTCTGCTCCTGCAGACTTTTGGCACGGCAGCATTGGCATTCTAGCATGACCGCTGGTCATTGGCTCAAGAAGAATCTGTTGCTGGAACCCTTGCGGCACAGAGCTTCGTATCCGTAAAATCCGATCAGCCTCTTGGTCGCGCAAGCCCATGGGAGCATCTACTTCTCAGACTAGGGCACGAAGCGCGCGTACGGCAGCCAAGGTTATGTTTTTCATATGTGTGCAGCTCTCAGCTGGATCGAACAAGCTTCACCGGATATCATGGCAACAAGCGCAGATCATGTTTGTGGCATTGTAGTTTCGCAAAATTGGGGGTACTTTCTGGGGGCGTCCCTAGCACCAGGCCTCTGATATATTGGGGTACACGAAAGGGACTCCCAACTTTGGAAAGTACCCAATATTGTTCTGATCCATCTTCCGTGCTGGCACAAGTGTAGGCCTGCAGATTAAGGTGCTGAGGCACCTGTCCATTTTGTTGCTGACTTTGCCGCGCACCCTTGTGGCAGAGGCCCTTGTGCCTGGAGCCCAAAAAGCTGAAGGAATCCTTTCTGTTCTTTTCAAAACTATTCTTCGTCAGCAGCCCTTGTCATCCATGTTCTTGGCCAGAGTGAGTCAGATCCAGGTAGTAGTCGCATCTTGACTGGTAGTATTTGTTCATTAGCAGGAAGACACCGAAAAGCCAAGCAAGAAGTGCGGTGATAAAACGCAACAGGCAGAGTGCGGCAGACTTGCATCAAATGAACACGCTTCTGCAAGCGTAGCTACTGCTCGGAACCGTGCCTACCCTGAAGCTGAGCAAGCCACGAGGTAATGTTACTTTTCTCTCAGCCATTCCGTCCTGGTCAGGCTGACGCACTGAAGACACTCAACGTTCAAGTGTCCTCCGCACTGTCAGCTGATGACAGCTGTGACAGGCCAGTACTGAAGGGCGCGGGCTTGACATCCCAGAACTTGCTTCCAGCATGTTATACTTGATGCCCTGACGCTCCCAGGGGTACATCCAACGCTTGTGGATTGGGTGCGTTGCAAGCTGCAGTGCATGCGCGCAGCGCCAAGGAGAGGTCCTCACACACTAAGCCTACTAAACATACGCACCAGCAGTGGCAGCACCACACTACGCGGAGAGCTGCCAAACTGTCAGGAGAGATCTCAGGACACGAAGTTGTCCAACGGGGAGGAGCGATCCATTACAAGCTCCGTCTATGATGAAACAGAGACCCATCAGAAGTCGAACGTTTCGTTTCTCTCGTCCTCCGGTAGCTCGAAAGATGCAAAAAACAGCGAAGCTTTGCAGGCGATCGAGCCTCTCGGCTGAGGGCGGTTCAGAGTCACACATGTCGAACCCTTGCGTTCCCCTCCTGCTGACAACGCTCAGGCATTTGGTTTTCAAGGACTGGATAGTAGTATAAGCATGGCTCCGCGGTGCAGTAGCAAACGGAAAGCTGACCCTGCAAGTTCGTGCAGGACCTGCACCTGAATGCCAGCCAGATTGACAACCTTTTCAAAGGTGTCGTTTTGGCTGTCGCAAGCGAGGCAGAGAGGAAGAGTCAGAACGAGATGGGCCGTGGTGTTCTCAAGCTGCTGCGCAAAGCAGCGCTGAAGGCGCTGCTGGCCCAGAAGGCAGACTCCTTTGATGTGCAGCAAGGCTATTCTTGGCTGGAGGAAAATGAGACCGGGTTGCTGTTAAGGAACTTGAACTAAGTTACTATATTAGTACGGAAACCTTATTATTTACTATTTACCCATATCATTGCAACTTAACTTACGTTCCTTAACAGCAACCCAGGAAATTGAATATGCCCGGGCATCATTGGCCCTACCAATCACTGGGGGCTCCATTCTGATCCTTGCACTGGTTTCTCTAAATTTCTTCCACCGCACCTTCGGCCCCACCAAGGACGACCAGGCGCTGCACTTTTGTGGGTGGTTGAAATTAACGGCCATAATTCGTGGCACATGCAGTAAAAAAACTTGATAGGTTGGATTGCCTGGAAATTTCTCACCTGGCCTGGATACGACTTCGACGGCCACACCTCCTCTAAGCGGCTTGCTTTGATATGGTCATGCCCTGCCATTGTGCTGCATGCCATCAGCAATGCTACCGCACAGGTGAGAACCTGGAGGCTGGGTTTGAGGACAGGGCCGATGAGAACACAACGACTACGCCAGGCAGCTTTTCCGAAGCTTCCGCTCATTCCGTGTGGCTCGAAACGCGTCCTTACTTTCTCCATTGCTGCCCTCAGAGACTGACTAGGCAGCGCGAGTGGTATGGATGACTATTCCATCTCTGTCTCCAGCGGCGATGAATCAGTGGAACCAAGGAAAGATGAGGAGGCCTGTTGCCTAACCTGCCTTGCCCTGACTGCGTAATCACCTGAGCAGCCTTGGATGCATCAGGTGAGAGCACCCTTCATTGCCCTCTTCCGCTTTGCTCGCCCTTACGTTGCCAGACTGCAACCAAAGAGTTGAGATGCTGACGCTAGTTGCATCAGTGCAATGAGAAGACCTGTCAGGACATTCTTGCTACAACTATGGCAATGGTTCTGGGTGCCGTGCATGGTTCTTGTATGCCAATGGCTTTCTTCTTCCTTTCAGACCTGTACGTAGCTATCTACATGCCCAATGACGATGGATCCTTACCGCCTGTGGACGGCCCGCACTCCATTCGCAATGCAAAGGTGCAAGAGGTTGGCCTGACGTACGTTCTTTTGGCCTTGGTTGTCTTGGTAGCAAGAACTGGGGGTTGCTATTTGGTCATCAAAGCAGCAGATCGACAAGTGGTGGCCGCACGCCGGCAATACTTTTACCAGATTTTGATGCAAGGCCCTTCGTGGCATGACATGCACAGCGCAGCGGAGCTTGCTCCAGCGCTCGTGCAAGACACGCACCTGTTCCGGGATGGGATTGGTGAAAGGCTTGTCGATTTCACGCGCGCCTGTTTTATGGCCGTGTCAGCTACAGTGACACAGCTGCAGCCAAGACTTTTGCAACACACAGTATGTCTATCATTGCATTGCAACTAATAATTCGCTTTGCCATACGTTGTTGATGTGGATCAAGGTGCTCGCTTGCAGTCGTGATTGGAAGGTCAGCATTCTTATGGCCATCATCATGCCCATCGCGGGCATGTGCATGGCTCTATCTGTGGAAGTTGTTCGGAACTTCTCCACGGTGGTCGAAGCCTGCTATTCCAAGGCTGGTGAAGTGGCTGTTGCTGGGCTGACTTGCTGAGCTACCCAAATTCGCCAGAAATCCAACGTCAGCTTAGGTTACAGCTACGGAGCTGATTAAGACAGTTACATCATTCAATGGCCAGCGGTTGGAGCTGGAATCCTTCAATGGGCATGTCGATGAGGCACACCTCAATGCCATCCAGAGAGGGCCTTAAACCACGTTGAGATGATTTGAGCATGTCCGGGTGAAGCGACTGACTCCGAAAGTGTTGTGGCTGAGGATTGGAGTGGTTGCTGGCTATGCGACTGGCCTTATCAACACAGCGCCCTATTGTAAATATCCTTTGTGTGGTTGGGCTTCAAGCACCGCAGGGTGGTTTCGTTTAACAACGCCTGCGTTCCAGGTGCTCATCACAGGCATGTCTTTGGGTGTCTACTTCGGCTCCCAATGGGTGCTTCAAGACTATGAGACGGTGCCTTGGCCCATTCAAAAGAGCTTAGGAATCTCTAGTGGCGACATGCAAACCGCAACATCATGTTTCGCATACGCATTGGCCGCACATGTGACTAGATGGAGCCAGGATTGCTGGCGTGCTTCGCCGCCTTTTGGGACCTGCCGGACAGGTGGGACGATCCTGTCGGCTATGCACTATGGCAGAAGCTGTTCAGAGTAGAAAGTCCAGGTCGCCGAAGACTGGCTGGATGCGTTAACTTGGACAGCTGAGACAGCTGAGGTACACCATCATTTGGGGATTCACGATGGGCCTGGGTACCATGAACATGTGCTTCACGGCCTTTGCAAGTGCAAGGGCTGCCATCCATCGGATAGTGGCCATCTTGGATGAGCCGCGTAGCGCCACGAGCCAAGGCCTAAGAGTGGGAAGCGAGGATCTCAAGCCTGAAAGGTTCAGGCAATGCCTGGTGAAGCTTAGAGAGCCCGTGACTATCCGAAATCCCCACGCTTTGACTTAACCTCTCAAGTAGGGACAACGTATCGCGAGGATGCTGACGCTACTGTCACCTCCACAACCGCCACCGCAACCGCAAGTCGAAGGTGCTAGCTGCTGTAGAATCTTGGGATTTATTTCTACATCTTGTGCCACTCCGCCATGCGCATAGCCACCTTTGACTTCAAGCTCACGGCAGTGGCCCCAGGCTCAAGCAGACCCAGAGGCCAGAAGTCCTGGAAGTCCGATCTCTCAAAGCTTGAACGGCTTAATGTCGTTATTCGAGCTTGAGAGAGAGGGGGGGAGGGCAATCCACACTGGAGAGGCACCCGTGCATCGCTGAAGAGACCAAACTAGACTGCACTCGGGCAAACGCAGGAAAAGCTGAGGAAAGGGGCAGGCGAGAAGGGAAGCTTGCGTTTTCTTCTCAAGCAACACTGCCGACCTCTTCGCACAGAGCGTGCTACGGGCAATGTGCTAACCTCTCACTCGCTTCACGTAATCTCGAGCAATGAGCTTCCGCTTCGGTCAAGCATAGATCCGCTAGGTAGGCTCAAGCAGCGCCTTGATCCACACATGAAGGACAAGGGATTGGGGAACGTTGATATAGTGTAGGTGTGTCTGGGCGTCATGCCTATAATCTCCTCCCTACAACGTCGATGTCCAAAAGTGCCCACCCCTACATGCAAACAAGCAGGAGTCTGAACCAAACAAAGCGAACAGATGATCAAGGTGGTGGCAAGGTACTACCGAATGTGGAGGGCGAGATCATCTTCTCCGATGTCTTCTTTGCTTACCCGAAGCGCTCAGAATCTAGGTTTCGACTTGCGTTTGTCTTGCTGGTAGTTCAAAGCTGGTTGGCGCCATGACATCATATTTGCTGGTGTTGCAGCCGAGAGAAACTTTTGTTTCATAGCTTGAAGCTCGTTACTGTTCCTCCAATTTCGACATGCCGGGGGGTGGGGTACGATTCTTACTTTTATTGCTATTATTGCTATTATTGCTATTGTTACTGATTGTTTCCCGGTCTTCTGGGCTTGCTGCATCCTGTGACGGTAATGATTTAAAACCGTGCAAGCTCGCGGTGCTTTGTCTGGTTGATGTTCAGGAGCTTAAACTAAGTTACTATAACAGGGAACCTCCTTCATTTACTATATGCCCATATTATGGTAAATTAATCCAAGCTTTCCAACAGAAACCCAGTTGTTGGTGGTCCTGGAGGACTGGGAATCCAAAGAACCTTCATGCAACCCCGTACAGATTGAAGCAGAGTGGATGGCCCTTTGCGACATGAAAAGTAGTAATAGTCATACAGTAATAGTTGTCCAGCAGTAGTAGTAGTCGTCGTCGTATTCGTAGTCGTGGTCGTGGTAGTGTCCGGCTGACTTGACCTCCAAATGACAGCATTGATGCCAAGTGCCATGGGGTGATGTATGTCGCAGAGAAGCACAATGCCTAGTAATAACAGTGTAGTAATATAGTAATATTAATCGTATTGATAATAGTAACAATAGTGCGAATGAGAACTAGTTGTCTCCTGGATGTCCTGCTTGTGAATTGTTTTCTCAAGCTTTCGCGCCCAGGAAAGTAAATAGAAGGGCCTGAATGCAATCCAACTGGACTTCGCTGCATCCTTAATCTCCTACTTTCCCTTACTGTTATCGTTCCTCAAGCAGAAATAAAAGAAAATCATAGAATACATCTGCATGGCTTGGCTGGAATTGCGAATCTCCTTGATGTCTCAATGCGAAAGTGAGTGCTTCAATAGAACTCAAGCGGGCCTCTAGAAAAGTCTGGCTGAAATTGTGATTCTCCTGCAGGCCTCTACTGCACGAAAAGTCTTAGCTGTCATCCATGCTGCTGTGAAGTTACAATTTCACTAGATGAGGGTCTCGTTCCTAAACTTTGTAGATGGCAAAACAAGTAAAGAGGGCGGGGAAAACGACGGAGTAAAGCCCCATGTCCTCAATCCTGCAACTTCTAGCCGCAGAACCACACGCCCCGGAGTTTAAGCACCCGCTGAAGGGGTCGCATGAGAGCAACAGCCTCCAATTTCCAGTTGGCATAGCTGTTTCAGGATTGTGACAGAATTTGATTGTCCTCGATCCCAAGCATCCTCGGCAAAATGCTTTAGAAAGCTTGGCAATAGTATATTCCGCTATATGGCTGACAGTCAGAGAACGTCCAGCTTTGTGGGAGGTTTGCTGCATCTGAAACATCAGACGTGTTTGCAGCCACAACACTGAGCAACAAGATCACACATGGGTTTGGGGTTTAGGGTTTGGGCACAGAAGCAAGAGAGCGGCTGAGTGGGCGGTGGCGCGCATGTTGAGAAACCAGACAGCGTGCCTTGTGCTACCAAAGTACTGCGCGTTGCTCTCCATAGCAGGAAATACAAAACCTTGTCAGCAAATTCTCAATCTCTTGCAGCACTGTCGGGGGGGCTCGTCCTCACCGTTCTTTTGTGC
>CAJNIZ010047200.1:9288-36760 GCA_905231905.1 Symbiodinium pilosum | reverse complement strand
CGGGCTCCGACAAGACCGGCAATGCCGAGGACGACCGCCGAAACGACCGCCTGGCCAAGCAGTCCATTGATGCTCACAAGATCCTGGGCAAGGCGCTGCAGTACGCCTGGCTGCCTTTCCACCTGGGCTACACTACCCTCTACCACTACAGCCAGGGCCGGGGCGTCGTCCGCAAGGTCTCCCCCTTCATTTGAAGTGGCGTAGAGACAGTTTATCAATCAATGCAAAAATAGTGTTGCAGGGCATGTTTTCCTGGCTGCCACCACAGAGCGGGAGCCAGATATGTCCGGCGCGAGCAGTGCCTTGCACAGTTCCTACATTTTTCAAAGCTGGCTTTGTCAATCCAGGAGGGACCTGTGGATGCCAGCCGTTCCAAGCAAGTGCGCCGCAGAGACACATCATCCTTTCTTTCAAGTACACTCCTGCCCAACCCAAAGGGGCGATTTTGAGCATCTCTGACAATTCTTGGCCTCCAAAAGAGGGGATGATGCAGAGAGGATTCTATCCCTGTTGCTAATTTTGGCGGTATAAGGAAGCGCACACTGCGCAGCTCATTGATTTTGAGTGCTCCATTTGGGGTTTGTCCGGCCAAAGCGCCCCTTGTACAAGAAGGGCGGAATCTTCGTGGCAAGCGAAGGGAGCACGGCGTCCTGCCCGCTGCAAGTGCAGTGGAAGTCACCAAAAAGGGGCTGGTGTGGGGTTGCAGCAGGACACCAAGTAGAAACCCGTCGCTACACAGGCTACACTTGTCATCGACCTTTGCATGAATCCGGCACTGGGGATCAATAGCTTAGAGCCTGAGCATCTCAGGTTGGAGGTTGCACCGCGAGTTTTGAATCGTCACTTTAAACCCCACAAGCCCTATAAATCCTATAAACCCTCTAGAGCCTAAACCCCACGAAGTCTAAACCTTGAAAACCTTCTAAAGCGACAAAACTCTATAAACCTTACGAAGCCTGTAAACCCCACACTGCAGGATCAGGTTTGCACCATGGATAATAGATGGCCATAGCCCTGGGGTTTAGGCTTTAGGGTTTAACCCTAAACCCTGTAGGGCTGTATCCCCAAAGTATGAATCCGGAGCTTTCAGAGTGCAGCAGCAGTCTACCTTGGAGTTCTCGCAACTGTGAGCCGCCGCCGCTGCAGGTCTTTGGGGAGTTCTGTTTATAGATATGTCGGGATAGGGTTTAAGGGTTAAGGGTTTTGGGTTTGAGGGTTTAGGTTTAAGGTGTAGGGGAAGAAAGAGTGAGCTCTGCACCCCTCAACCGCCTGCAAACCTGAACTCGAGAGGCATTTTTTGTTAGCCCTGCCCCCTTACCCTCAAGGCCTTGCTTTCAAGACTTTAGCGTGTACATCAGGGTATCCTTGGGCTATTGGGATATCCCCAAAAGTGTAGGCTGCAGCATTTTGGCCCTAAACCCTAAACTAACCCCTAAAAAATAAACCACGGGGGACACGTGTTGGTGGAAACTCCTGCATTAGCTAGCTTCCGAAGCCACAGTTTCAGGATTTGTGTGTTCATCTAGGGTCAAAAGATGTCCAAGGGTTTAGGGTTCAGGGTTTAAGGTTTAGGGTTTAGGGGTATCACTCCTCCCGAGCCATGCAATGACTCAATCTTAGGATGGAATCGATCTATTTCAATCAGGTTCCAGACGACCCAGGTACCTACACAGTCTATACAAAGGCCCCAGGGTAGTACCTGTTATATGGGATAGCAACTTAGACCAGTTGGGAGTAGAAGTTTGTTTTTCGCACCCTGAAGCTCCCATCCATGAACCTTACACCCTAGACCCTACAACCCTAGACTTTTTGAGCCTTAAACCAGTACCTGAGCCGCATAAGTAGGTAAAATTTTAGCCCACAACACCTAATTATAGCCCAAAATGCAATTATTTTACATACTTTTGGGGTTCATGTACACCCTAAACCCTGTACTCTAGACTTTTCAAACCTTAAACCAGTAGCACCTGCCATGCTTGAGTGCCTCACGACATCGTTGCTGGTCCTGGCCGTGATCATCAACTTGCTCACGAAGAACCCAGTGGCCTGGCAGTAGCAATTCTACGGTTTAAAGGGCTGTGCGTTTAGGGTTTAGCGGTTTAGGGTTAGGGGTTTAGGGTTTAGGGGTTTTGGGTTTCGGGGTTAGGGGTTTAGGGGATATAGGGGTTTAGAGTTTAGGCTTTTTGGGTTTAGGGTTTAGGGGTTCAGGGTTTAGCTGCACCCCAAAGCAAGGCACCATAATGTCCATTTGAAGAGTCACCAGGGCTATTGCTCGTTAGGTTGGGGGGGACCTTCAGGGGGACATATTGTGGGCATAGGGAGACCTACAAGTTTAGCAAAATACGGACTAGAATTCTTGCGGTCCAGGTAGTAACTACGCGCCATTTCTGGGGATGTTGGAGGGGCTATACGCAATTCCCAAAACGCCCAACTAAGGTTTAGGGCCCAACTAAGGTTTAGGGTTTAGAGTTCGGGGGTGATATTGCAGGCCCCAACGCATGGTAACTGACCTTCATCGTCCAGATTCCAGTATGTCAAGGATAAGCGTGAGCAGATGGGGGCGGCCATGAACAAAGCCACAGGTCATGTGCTCCTCCTACGCTCCCCCAAACTAACATGGAAACCGATATAGTACCCTTTTAGAAGGACTGTAGTCTTTATCGGGCCCTTTTTGGGTTTCCATGTTAGTTTCCGGGAGTGTAGATGCCCTATGTGCCATGGAGACCCATAGACAGGATGTGTCCAGGTGATCTATGTTCATTTTGAAGTATGCATGCTATCAGATGCCGAAAACCATGTAGGCCCAATTCCAATTTTCTAGACCTCTACATGGGAGTTTCGATACCCACATCAATCCTTATCATGGGGACTCCTAGTGAAAAGAGACCCTAGTTTCCAGAAACCCCCACCTTAGTCCTCTGAGGAGTGGATGCTTACCCTCAACCCTAAACGCAAAACCCTTAAACCCTAAAACCCTAAACCCTAAACCCCTTAACCCTAAACCCCTAAACCCTGAATCCTAAACCCTTGAACCCAGAACCCTAAACCCTTAGACCTTCCCTCGTCCTCTAAGGAGTGGATACCTCGCGCCTTGCGACCACATCTGGGCGATGGTTCAGAACAAGTCAGGCGCTTGCGCTCTGGTCTGCCAAACAGTTTGGGGTCTGCGGTTTGGTATTTACAGCTTTGGATTTAGGATTTTTCGAGGGATTAATGTGTCACCCGCTTTAATGTTGGTGGACCCCTCCCCCAAACAATTTAGGGCGTCCTGAATTAAGATTGTTTGAGGGTCCGAGCTGAATCCTAATGGTATAAGTATTATTAGTACTAGTGTTCTTGTACTACTAGTAGTAGTATGCGTTTAAGTATTATAGTTTCTAAGCAAATAGTAAGTTTTGTTTGGGAATAGGTACCCTGAAGCTGACTTCTGGGCTCTTCAGGGCTTCCAAGCAAGTAGTAAGGTTTTAGGAATTAGTCACCCTTCAGCTCGGACCTGACCTGATTTTATCAAGAATGATTAGCAGTAAAAACTACCTGAGCCCCAACAGTATGTAGAATAAGCGCCTTTTGGGCTATATTTGGGTGCTTCGGGCTATCATTTTACCTAATTTTGGGGTTTAGGTAATTGTTGTAGGTCTTCAAGTCTCTATTTTTTGTTGAACTTGACATCATAGCGGGTACCTCCCTGTCCTCAATAGTTCCCCGAAAGTTGACGCAATTGCGGGTAGCTTCGGTTAAGCGGGTGTAACATCAGGGTTCAGGGCCAAAAAGTTCGGATTCCTTGTTATGACTCAGGGGGGGTACGTATAATCCAAGTATAGGAAGGGTTTGTTTACGATTTAGGGTTCATGGCTATTATGGCCCAGTTAAAATTGTACTCATAACCTAAGTATAAGATCATTCTATGTCCCCTGATGTGGTTGTAACCGGTTTATCTGCATCAGTTAACTTGTGTTCTTCAAGCTTGAAAACTAGTCCTGAACCTTAGCCGCAAACCTTAAAAGCCCACGCATGGGATGCAAAGCCTTGAACTGGCCTTAAACCGTAAACCCTAAACTCTAAACCCCAAACCCTAAACTCTAAGCACTATAAATCCTAAACCCTGAACCCTAAACCCCAAACCCTAAACTCTAAACACTAAATCCTAAACCCTGAGCCCTAAACCCCAAACCCTAAACCCTTCAACTTCCTAGGATGCAGCTGCCCGTGGATTCCTTGCCGCCCTCCACAGCTTTCGACGCTGCCTTTGATACCTCGGCGCGCAATGCTGGGAGGCGTAGTCAGTACCTATATAAACCCCTAAAACTATATGGGGATTGTCCTAAATTACTGTCAATACGGGGTCCTATATTTGGGTTCCTATTAGAATACGGGTCCCTATATAAATTTCCCCCATTTTGGGAACAGTATAAGGCCTACCCCCATGTGTAGAATAACGTTTAGGGTTTAGGACTTAGGGCTTAGGTTTTAGGGTTTAGGGGTTGAGGGACTACCTGAACCCCAAAAGTATGTAGAATACAAGCCTTTTGGGCTCTACTTGTGTGTTTTGGTCTAGTATTTTGCAACTTTTGAAGTCGAGGTGGGTTAGGTGGAACCCCAGCGGTTTAGGGGTTAGGATTGGCCCCCCACCCTGTAATAGTGAGTATAAGGGATAACAAGGATTATATTAGGTTCCTATTCTATGTCTAGTATACCGCTATTACAGGGTGGGGGGCCCTCCCAAGGTATCATAGGAGAGATAAAAGGACCCTAATGTAACCACCAATATCCTTTCTAGTCACTGTAACTGGGTGGGGGGTGCCACCGAAGTTCTAAGCCTTGTAAAAGTTTCAGGGCCAGGGCATTAGCTTTTGAGGGGTTTGGGATTGGGGCTGACTAGGGTTTGGGCTGTGGGATGTATAGAGTTTGGGATGAGGTTGCGCGCTGCATTTAACTCCTGCATCTTAACCCAAGATATGAAACGAGTGGGGTGGATTCCGTTACCTATCCTATATGTGACTGAAGGGTCAGCAAATGTTGGACGTTTGGGGTATGGGCCGCGCGCCTCTCACTGGAATCATGGCATCCTATAGTGTTTGTGTTTTGTATGGGGGGCTAAGTGGGTTTGATTTGTGGATAAACCCGCTTCCCCTCGCCCGGGCATGATGCTAAACCCTCACCCTGAAACCTGTTGCATCTGCGCATCTGATACTGATCCGGAGCTAAATCATAAAACCCCTCCCCTTAGTAGGGATTAGAGTAGGGAACCTAATATCTAGGCCCTTAAAAGGAGGAGGTTTTTTTAATCATGGGTCTACATTAAACCTAAAATATAAACCCTACATCGGATAAGCAGCTCTTGGCTAGGCCCTGCGTGGTGGCAACAGGCGAGGAGCATACGCTCCTTGCTCTGCATCCTGGAGCCCTACATCCAAGGTTTAGGGTTTAAGCGGTTCAGGGTTTAGGGTTTAGGGTTCAGGGTTTAGGGCTTGGGGTTTGGGGTTTATATTTTGCGGTTCATTGCGGTTCAGGGCTTATGGTTTACAAGGGCTGCCCTAAACTTATACTAAAAGGGATATAGGAGGATGTACATGGTTTGATAGGATGTAAGTTATGTAGCCTACCCCAGACGAGCGTGGAACCCAGTATTGGCCTCCGCGCGACCCTACACCCTAAACCCGGAGTGTAGTCTTCGCAGTGCCTTTCTGGGGCTCATAATGTTAGTTTGAGAGAGGCTAGGACCGGGTAGAAATTTTAGGCCGAGTGCTGTGAATTCAGGCTTCAATGGCTTCGGGTGTAGGGGAATTGTAAGGTTGATAAATGGGAAGGGCAGGAATCCATATCCACCTCCATACAGGTTGACCCTACACCTCATTTCCGAATCTCGATCCATTTCCCTTAGACAACCTCGAGTCCTGCATCTAAGAATCTAAAACGCCTTAGACCCTGAACTCCGCGCCCCAAATCACAGACCCCGAACGCCAACCCTGCAACCCTAGCACAACAGAAACCAAGTTCTACACGCAATTTGCCAAACATTAACAACATTGCCTCCAAGCCTTTACACTCCCCCAAGCAAAATGGGAACACTCCCCCAAACAAAATGGAACCCCGTAAAGGCCTCTTTTCAAACCATGGGAATGAGCAAAGGGGTACCGTAAACCCAAAAAGCACTGCTTTCACAGCCCCTACGGTACATTTTTTGCATAAAGCGCCAAACTGGTGGTCTACCGAATCTAAGGCAAACCTTACAGTCCCCCTTGAGTAGATAGAATATATGGGGTACAGGCGGATCTTATTATAATATACCCAAAGCCATATTCTATCTACTGGACTTTTTCGTTACATCCAAAATCTTTAATTGGGTTGCTAATAAGGAACTGTAATTGGGTTGCTAATAAGGAACTTGAGTTGAATCACCATTGTGTGAACATATCATACCGTAGGTAACAGATATGGCAACTTGATCTAAGCCCATCAAACCCTACGTCCAGAAACCTTTGTCCCAGATCCATAACTCCAAACCAGTCCCGGGTGCATGTTGGGTACTGCCCCCAATCATTAACAGTTGGATATTAGTTATAAGATGATTCTTTATCTATATATAGCCGTGAATATTATCCCTATTACAGACTGTTCATGGGTGGGGGCAGGACCCAGGTTTCATACCAGGTTAAGTGACGCTTTCCGCCTTCTTTCACGTTTCGGCAAATGTGCCCCTGCAGGGGAGTCGGCAGAGTTGCCTGGCCAGGCTCGAAAAGCTTCTGCAGGTCCCTTCAAGGGAGTCATAGGGATTGTAGGGCTGGAGGATTTCTACGGTCTAGGAGTTCAAAAGCATTGCGTACACATATTGAGGATCAAATGGAAAAGGGAATGGATACGAGTTTCGAACATATGCTGAAACGAGACATCTTGTTTTGTTTGGATACAACATGGCTCAAACTAGGCAGGGTGGTTTGACACGTGAAGTCTTATGGTGAAGGGTTGAGGGTTTAAGGGAGTGAGGCATTATGATCGGCATCGTATCATAGCTTTCATGACCAGCATGATAGCTCTTGCTAGGACAAAACCCATGCACTCTAGGCCTCAAACTCCAATCCCATAAACCCTGCCCAGGAAGGCGGAGCCCCCAATTACAGTCTATTTTCCACCAATCTCCCATCACTTTGGGTTGAAATAGCCCGTCATTTGGTTTGAACCCTAAACCCTATGTCCTAAACTTTATGTATCCTTATAGAACCCCTATAACCTCCCTTTAAAGGGTACCAAGCCCTAAAGCTGCAATTATGACCCCAGCCTTGCTTGAACCCTAAACCCTAGACCTAGACCTTATAGACCCTAAACCCCAAACCCTAAGCCCTAAATTTAAATCCTAAGCCCTAAACCCTAAATCCTAATCTAAAGCTACAATGATGATCTCAGGTCGGAAGGGGGAGGCCTCTGGCGCGGACCTCAGAAACCTTTCCTGTTCTCAGGGCTTTTTGGGGGCCCAATTATCCCTACATGAGCTATCTTCATTCCTTAACAGGGGTCAAGTTATATAGGGGATTATTTTGGGGGACTACTATAGGGGTTCTGAAGGGGGATAGGAGGAGTTCAGAGTTTGGCCTACATAATCCCTGGGGTACCCAGGAAGTCTAGGGTTTGGATCCCTATATATCCCTGGCGTCCCTAAGGGCACCACCATTTTGAGAGATTCCCATCTGGATATGCGCCAAAACTATATGCAGTCAGCATCTTCATGCAGGACTCTGCAATTCAAGGGCAAGTTTTCAAGTGCAACTGAGCTCTCGCAAGTGCACACAATGATTGCCTGCAGACCGTTCATTTCGGTGTGGTAAGTATGGGTATTTGTCAGGTTTAGGTGGGGTGCTTTTGATTTGGGACTATACAGGTTGTAGGTGACTATTATAAGAATCCGTTACCCCATCCGACCTGAAGCACCAGGAAGCAGTGGACTTCGTTGCTTGACAAGATGCGTACAACAGGGGGGCTGTTGTGCTAAACCCTAAACCATAAACCCTAAATCCTAAACCCTAAATAGTAGTTTCCATTTTCTTTTCCATTATCCCTATATAAACCTATATAACCCTATATTCTTAAGGGGGACATACCCCATATGGAAGTTAGGCCAGCCATCGTCCCCGAAGCCCTTAAGCTTAAACCACTGCAGCCTACCAGAAGATTTTGAAGAAGGGCTTGTTTTGGAAGGCACGCTGCTATAAGCATATGCTGCAGCTGCTATGGTGGATGGAGGAGATCTTGGAAACAGCAGAACCAATCTGAAACTTTCTCAAAATGATTCATGCTCATCATTCGGAAGTTTCTTCAAACCCTAAACGTAATCCAACATGATACGCACCATCCTTTTCAGAACTTGGCTGAACCGACCTTGATAACCAAACTACGACGCACGAGATATAGTGCCCCTTAAGCAGATAGAATATGGCATTGAGTATATTATGGGGTTTAGGGTTGAGGGTATGGCTTTGGGTATATGATAATAAGATTCCCATCTACCCCATATTCTATCTACTTAAGGGGGGCTATAGCTGTTCCCGATCGATCCATCATTGTTGGGTTACCTGAATAGCCTTTATATCAATCGTAGAGGGGATTTCTGCAAGTCAGAAGTGGCTTTTTCCAAATGTTAAAATCCAAAGTAATTATGCCTGAAGTTTTGAGAAGCTGACCAAACCCGAGCTGCCCAAACTCTTAACCCCCCCAGCTCTCTCAAAGGCAGACCTGGGACCAGGGTTTGTCGGCTCAGGTTTCAGGAATTACTTGAAGGTTCCGGGACCGTATAACTTACATAGTTGCACTAATGAGTCTGAATTATAAGCCCCCCTGGTCCCCTGACAAGGTCAAAACTGGGCTATGGGTCCTAATTATACTTGGGTTGTATACTTAGCCCTAAAACTTAATCCGAGCCCTAAAACTTAATCCGCAACTCTAAACCTCAAACCCCAAACCTTGAACCCTATGTGAGTTCACTCGAGAGCATATCAGCAACCATGGAGGATTCCAGAGACCGAAGGCCTTTTTATCGTCAAGTGAAAAGTGAGTTTTAGCTGTGCTCCGCTTCAAAGGTTAGGAGCCCAACGCTTGTATGTGAAGGGCAGCTATGGATATGGCACGGAGACGGTCTGGAAAAGGGATAGGAACTGATAATGCGAGCGCTGAAGAACTGTTGCAACTAGAAGATCGGCTATCTGTTGCTGGTGGGGAGAGGGATGCGGGAGAACTCGCTGTGGAAGCGGGGCAAGCGTCTCAGAGAACACTGGAGACAGAAGCAGGTAGCGGGGGAGAAAGAGCGGTTCTTGCAGCGAACGCAGCGGCGATTAGCCCTTTCTGGTCGTCTCGAGCGCAAGACGAAGCGCGGCTCAGGGCAGCGAGACCTGATTTCTTGGGATCAGCTGGGGAAGAGGTTGGCGTGGCTCAAAGGTCTGGAGCTTCAAGCTCGTCCACGGAGCTAAGGCGGGTGGATAGCTCAGTGGCTGGAATGACTGGCCCGCAGGGTGAACCTGTTAGCTATGGTCCTGGACCGAGACTGCAAACGACTTTAGACGGAGATCAACCGAGCAGACCCCAGACGACTCTTGAAAATACAGCCGATGAAGCTGTGCCGCCGGGACTAAGCCCGAGGGAGCGCGAAGTCTTGTTCGCCATGAAGGAGGCGATGAAACGTATAGTGGAGCAGAATCAGGAGTTAGTGGGCACTAACTTGGCACTTCAACAGCGGGTGGAGCGTCTTGAGGAGGAAAGGGCGACAAGTCAGGCTGGATGGAAGTCAGCGGAGGAAGCAGCCGACTTGCCAGAGCAGCATTGTCCTATGTCCAGGGGTGAGGGTGATAGTAGAGATAATCGGGAGGGATCTAGAAGTTGGGGTAGGGATGTTGGGGATGATCTGGGTTCGATGAGATACCAACAAGGGTTTGAACAAGGGTACCAAGCAGCGAAGGAAATGCTTCAGGTTCCGCAAGCCGAAGGTGTTGCGGGGATCTCACTTGAACCTACACCCCCTAAGCCTCCTCAAGCCCCAGACGTATGGCCCTCCACGAACACTGCTGTACGTGCTAGAACCCCTGACAATAGCAGACCTCAATTAGGGTACGTAAGCACTACTCCTCAGGGAACTCCGCTACCTAGTGAGCCACCCCCACGTACTCCCCGTGCATGGCACGCTGAGCAGGGAAATGTCATAGAAGCAGTGCTTCCAGCACCGCCGGTCAAGGGAAGTCCGAACTTCTTTTCAGGATCTGGTTGGCCGAACTTGGGCACAGCCTCGCAGAACGAGTCGGTCCCAGTGTTTCCATCGTATAATGAAAGGTGTTGCTAGCAGGGGTCGAGATCCGTATGCTCCCGGGGATAGAACCTGGTGGAAACTTCCTGCACTGCAAGGGCCAGGGACGTCCGACAGTAGCATTGTCGTAGGGGATTGGCTGGTTCAACTCAAACCCATAATGGGGGACGTTGCGGACAGAAGTGCTGAGTGGTGGGAACTAGTCATGCAGGTCGCACAGCGTGCGTATGCCTTATGGCAGCAAGCTCCACCATTACAGAAATCCCAGATAGAATGTAGACCCCCTCCCGACCTTGCTAATCCTCGGTACTCACGATTGGAGTCTAGAGCCCTTAGCATGCTTCTGGAGAGCGTTCCTGCCACGATCAAACAAGACATGATTGTTGGTAGGAACATGAGTTGTGCTAATGCCATTTACCGCATCCTAATCACGTACCAACCTGGTGGACTGGATGAGAGACAGCGGCTGATTAGGGGATTAACAGATCCAGGATTAGCTTCCACAGCCAAGGAGGCTGCGCAGGCTCTTCGTACTTGGCATCGGTGGCTGGAGCGCTCTAAAGGGCTTGGCGTTAGTACTCCAGATGCGGCACTATTGCTGGCCGGGATAGACAAGCTAGCAGCTCCGTTGCTCCAGCTCAGCTTTCGCAGTAGTATTGCTAGAACCTCTGAACAACTAGACTTTAATCCCACTGAGGCAGCAGTAGTCGCGTATGCCAAGCATCTTATGGCGGAGTTTGAAGTAGTCGCTGTAAGCGGTAGTGATGAGCCAGTTGCTCCTTCCCCTAAGAAGCCCAAAATCCAAAAGTTTGGTCAGGATGAGAAAGGGGGTAAGGGAAAAGGAAAAGGTGGGGAGGGAAGGGGCCAAGGAGAAACACCATCTGAAGCCGTGTGGATTTTACTTGTCTCCGAAGGGGTGTAGCAAGGGTCGCCAATGCACGTTTGCTCATGATTTCTCAAAGGCCAAGGGTGAATCACGTTGCTACAACTGTGGTTCAACGGAGCATCGACAGGACAATTGCCAAAGGCCCACAGGTCCGGGGAAGGGACAGGCTCAGGGGAAAGGAAAAAACAGCAAAAGTTCTTCCAATACGCCGGCCCCTGGCCTGGGATCTGAGAACAATGGAGGTGCGACAACCTCTGGTCAAACCGCAGCAAGTACATCGGGGTCAACGGCAACAACCTCTCATGCTAGTAAACCAGGGGAAGCGTAGCTACCGCTCCGGGGGGAGTCCCTGGGAAGCAAGGTAATCAAAATCAGTGTAGCGCCGTTAACAATCAGGGTGTTGCAAATGCACAAGCACAAGTGTTGGAAGAAGCACAAAAATTGCTCAAGTCGCTGCGCTTAGCTGCTTTGAGGGTTCCCGAAGAAAGAGAGCATAGTCCCGAAGGGATAGACGGATTGCGAGACAGTGAGAGAGAGTGCCCAGAAGAAGAGAGACCTGAGGCCAGGCATGTGGGAATAGAAGAGGGTCGGGATATCTTCGTTCCAGCAGTAAACTTGAGGAGAACTCGTCTGCCCGCTGGATTGTTGGACGGGGGCGCAACACATGCGCTCAGAATGGCGCGCCCAGGGGAGTGGGATAGGGCCACGCCTACTAGAGTAGCCTTAGCCATTGGATCTCAGGGTCTTCGCATCTCTGCTGTTGGTACAGTTCTGTCACAGGACCCGGTGGCCCCCATTGTTCCGTTAGGTATCTTAGTCGACCTGCTAGGATGCAGAGTGGCGTGGGAGTCGGGGCAATGCACAGTTATCCACCCCACTCGTGGAGCTCTGAATGTTTGGCTTGAGGATAATTGTCCAGTGGTCTCGGAGAGGGATTGCCTGGATCTCATTGCGGAGGTTGAACAGTACCGTTCAAACAGGTTGCAGCAAGCTCTTCATATCAGGGCCTTGGGGTTAGGGCTGGATTGGATGAAAATCCGTGGGGATGAGGGTTCGTCTGGCGACGACCTGGAACTAGCTTCCTGGTTGAAGGCCAAGTTCCCGGAGGCCCCTGATTGGCTCTTGCTCTGAAGCTTGCCCGCTAGAAGTTTTGAGGGTCCAACCCCCTACCACATTCCCGGGCTCAATAGGAGGGCCAGGAAGGCACTGATGCGGTCAAAGCATATTGTGCTGCGTGTGTTTTCGGGGTAGAACCAAGGCCATTGAATTCACTCTGGGTAGTGATGTGGCAGTGGTCAACCTCGATGTGCTGTATGGCACTAATGTCTTGGATGAGAGAGTGTATGCTGCTACAGTGTCGTTGTGTGGTACAGGCAAGGTAGATGCCATCATTGGTGGACCTCCGTGTTGCACTAACAGCATCCTGAGAGAACGAGGGACAGGGGAGGCTCCTGGGGGATCCGATGGGGGACCTAGACCAGTCCGTGGCAGAACCGGGTTACTGCGTTTTGGCCTTCCGACCAATACTCCTGAAGAGCAGTGTAAGGTAGAGGAGCATACTGTCCTCATTTCTCGATTTCTCACCCTTCATCATGTGGCAGACAATGCAAATCCTAAGGGCGCTCTTTGTGCGCTGGAGAATCCTGACGACCCTATGACGTATCTGCCTGAATCCCGTAAACATGGCGAGATTCCAAGTCTGTGGGCTTGGCCGGAAATACTGGAATTGCTGAAGGGAGATGCTGAGAGCACCCCACACCTTGTAAGCACACAGCAGGAAACTGTGGAGAACCCACAGGACGTATCTCCTCCGCCGAAGCTGTTGGTATCTTGCACGGTTTGATCAAGGGGTCCTAGGACATGATCTACGTAAGCCCTCTGCTGTACTTACCAATTCATGGGAGCTGTTTCAAGACCTCCATGAAAAGAGGGGACCTGGGATAGCCCGAACGGGGGACAGGACGGGTCTGTCTCTGGGGGAGAGAATTAGGACTTCAAGCTCCTGGGCCAAATGGGCACCAGGGCTGTGTGCGGCCATTGGAAAGGCCATTTGTAGCTGGATTGCGTCAACCAAGGATCAACGAGAAGAAGAAGAGAGTGAGGGAAAGGTCACGCTAAAGGCCCTTACTAAACAAGAACTGGAGTTTCGAAGGCGTTGCGAAGAGGGACATATTGCTTTCCGCAGAAATTGCCGAGCATGTCTCCAGGGTCAGATGCAATCGCATGTCCACCGTAGGCAGAAGCGTCGTGGTTCCAACACATTTTGCTTGACCATGGATCTGGTGGGTCCTTGGAAACCGGGACGGGATCATGTGCTTGGGAAGCCAGCTACGCGATTCCTTATTGCAGCATTGAGCGTGCCTTTGCCGGGGAACCTGGAGAGAGGAGCGAGTGAAGAGTGTAAGGATGGTATTGGGAATGAGGATGAGGGCCCAAGGACCGAGGGGGAGAATGGAGAGAAGAAGAGGTTCTGGAAGAGTATGAAAAGGGCGTGGAGGAGGATATGGAGTTGGAAAGTGATCCCAGCTCAGAAGAGTTCAAGCGTCGTCAGATGCGTGGGGAAGAGGCCTGGTTGCGTGAAGCAGCTGCTTTGCAGGAACCGGTTCCCACTCACGATGTCCTGTTCTGTGAGCCTATTACGTCCAAAAACTCTTCAGAAGTCCTTAGGGCCATTCAGAGGGTTTGGGTTAGGATCCTGGGGCTTGGGTTTACTGTACGTAGGTTACATACAGATGGAGGCAGAGAGTTCTGCAACAAGACGCTCGATGCCTGGGCTCTTGCTAGGGACCTTCCGCATACCTACAGTATCCCCTCGGATCCTAAGAGTAATGGCAGGATTGAGAACTGGGTCAAGCATGCCAAAGCGGGAGTGAGGACTCTCATATGCAGTGATGAAAACAAGGACACCACAAACTGGCCCAGCGCTCTTCATCAGTGGACCGAGCAGAGGCTTCGTAAGTCTCTCAAGCTTCTGCATGTTCCCGATCCCATAAGACCCCTTCCTCCTTATGGCGCGCAAGTGGTAGTAAAGAACAGACAGTGGAACCGTAAAACCCCACATGATGCCAAAGCGATGCGAGCAAAGGCTCTTTGTCCAGCCGCCAACATACCGAATGCTACAGTCCTGTTGCTTGAAAACAATCAGTTCTATGTAGCACCTGTCGTTTATCAGAATGTGCGCGAGCCCGTAACATTCGAAGGATACGTTGATGACAACATTCCTCCTGCACCTGCTAGGCGTCTAAGGGGCAAGACTACTACCATAGGTAGGGGGGAGTCCGGTGATTTCGGGGATGATGTTCCTTCAGGGCCTTTAGGGGGTACTGAGTCAGGGGGAGCTGGTGTTTGTGATGGGGATGACGATGAGTTTGAAGGGATGGTTCCGGATGCAGTGTTGTTTGAGGGTTCAGCGTTAGAAGGGGGTGAGATTCGGAACTTATGGTGTGAGCGGGCTTGTTGTCCATTGTGCGAGAATCCTCACCAGACGGACAGCCTGGGAACCTGTGAGGGATGTGGGACATGGCAAGGGCGAACTCTTAGTCTCCAAGAAAGCGAAGATGAGGCGACTAGGCTCTTGAACGGTCCGAATAAGATACAAAGGGGTGATGTAAATGACCTCCTTAGAATGTCAATGCAGGGTTGGAGAGCAAGAAGCCGGCCGTGTGACAGGGAAGCTGGTCACCATGGCACCTCCGGATGGACTTTGGGTCATTATGTGTATGGATCTTCAGTAGGCATCACTCGGGAAACCTATAGGAGACCCCAACTTACCCGCCTGCTTACTAAGTACATTCAACAGAACGTTGGACTAGATGCGACTTGGACGGCCATTCGGGTCACATGCAACTATGAGGCTGGTCCACATATTGATCGAAATAAGCCTGGGTCTAGGAATATGGTTGTCCCCATAAGCTGGTTTGAAGGTGGGCAAATTTGGGTCGAAGGAGTTACTACCGGTGACGGTCAGTCGCAGAGCAGCTCCAGAACTATTAAGGGGGAACGGCGTGTTGGACATCACATAGGAGGGTCTGATTCGGTAGCATGCTTTGACCCCAGACTCGTCCACGCAGTTGAGCCGGCTGTTGGTAGTAGAAGGGTTCTGGTAGGGTATACTCCTAGACTGCTTGAGCGTGTGCCAGATCCGCAGAAGCTGTGGCTAAGCGAGCATGGTTTCCAACTGCCTGAGGGCAATCATCAAGGTGCTTCCGAGGAGCACAAACAGGAGCAAAACGTGGGAGTTTCGGAGGAGGACGGGGAAGGAGACACACAGGAGAGCGCAGGAGAGGAGTATCAAAGGCCAGGTTTTTCGCCAGGTGGGGAAGGGAGCAACGGGGCACGGGAAATGGAGCAGGACTGGGTCATGGCGGAGGGGATAACAACATCGAGCTGGATGGAAGCAGATCACCTCAGTCCAGAGCTGCTTGACGAAGCTCACCATGCCTTTGTCCAGTTGCGTAATATTGAAATGGAAGCTAGGGCACCTTCATGAGGAGCTTGAATTGGGAGCTGAGTCTGGGGATACGGGTCATACCTCACATGTCATGGAGCTGAAGACTTGGATCCGAGACCTTGAGAAGTGGCTGGTGCGATATGACGCACTGGGGCAGTTAAGTGAGGGCCACCTTGGCGATCAGGAGACTAAGGTGTTGAAGGCCAGACTCTGTCAAATGGGAGTCTCATATGACGACGACGGAGTCGAAGCTCAGCACGACTTGGGAATTCCACTGTCGGGGGAGCCACTTGCTCAAGACGAGACACCGTCCCAGTTCATTCAAGAGGTAACCGAAAGATGGGAAGCTACTCCGGCGGGTCCACTTCAGACTGTCACTATTAGCAGCAAAGAATTTTTGGAGAATTTGGAAGAGTGGCGACCATCGGCCGTGGAGGAACTGAGTTCAATCTTCGACTCCCACAAGGCGCTCGAACGCGCCACGCAAAAGGAAATTGATGATTTGGTAGCCTCTGGAGTGGTCGTGGAGATCCTGCCAGCAAAAGCAATTTTCCAACGCAGGGCTGGAACGGGCCGCCATAAAACCAGAGTGGTGGCATGCGGGAACTTTGAATCAGGAGCCGGTCAGCGCAGTACCGACAAGAAATTGTCCCATTACGCCGGGACCCTAGATGGGGTAGCTATGCGAGCACAACTGAGATCATGCGGGAGAAAGATAGCTGCCGGTGATGGTTGGATAGCAGCACTCGCTGACGTAAAAACCAGCGTTTTTGCGTGCGCCTTTGGAGCTGCTGAACAAAATTATTGTTTTGAGGCCGCCAAGAGCTCTCATAGCTGCTAAGCTGGTTGCAGAAGGGGAAATGTGGATAGCCAGAGGGGCTATCTATGGGCTACAAGCCTCACCTGCTGCCTGGGGAAGACACAGAGATAGCGAACTACAGAAGATTGAGCTTCGATATCAGGAGGCCAACTACAGACTTGAGCAGGCACGTGGTGACAATTCAATCTGGATCCTGCGTGAGCAGATCCCTGATAATCCGGCTGCTCAATTGGACAGCCCACCGGCTGCCACTCTGGGAGTGTATGTGGATGATCTCCTAGCGTGCGGGCCACGGCCTCTTGTGCAAGCACTTCTGGATGAGATTGCCAACCAGTGGACAATTTCAAATCCAAAATTTTCGGACGAGGCAGGAGGTTTTACCTTCTGCGGTATTCAGATCGAGCAGACCCACGAGGGGATCGAGATCCATCAGAAGTCGTATATCGAGGCCCTACTTGAGAAATATCCTGATTTGCAGGGAGCTGCATCGCAGCCCCTTCTTAAGCAACCAGAGGAGTCCTGGACACAGGATGGCGAGGCCACCCTGGAAAAACTGCGGCTGGGACAGAAGCTGGTAGGGGAGATCCTTTGGGTGAGCACTCGCGCCCGGCCCGATATAGCTTATGCTGCGAGCAGGTTGGGACAGATGTTGGTGAAGGACATCAACTACACGCTGGCGGCAGGATATGAACTGCTCAAGTACCTCAGAGGTACTCTGCACTATAAGATTGTGTATGGGGCTCCTCGACCAAACCGAGAGTCAGTTGGTCCTTGGCAAGTTCTGGCGACCAATTTCTTAGAGCTCTTCGCAGACGCGTCCTTCTGCGCTGGGACCGACCGGTCTCAATCAGGAGTGATCTTGCGCTGGAATGATGCCCCAGTGGCCTGGCTTTCGTTAAGACAACCTACGGCAAGCCTTTCAACTGCAGAGGCGGAACTGCAAGCAGGGATAGACTGTATGACGTTGGCAGAGGGGTTCACGGAGTTGCTTAGGGAACTTGAAGGGGCCCCCCTAAAGTGTGTATTGTACGGGGATAATCAAGGTGCCATAACGGTACTTCAGCTACCTCAAGGCGCCTGGCGAACCAGGCATCTCCGCCTCAAGGCTTCATGGTTCCTCCAACAAGTGGAGGAGAGCAAGTATCCTGTCTATCACGTTCCAGGTCAGTGCATGTTAGGGGATATTTGTACCAAAACTCTCACTGGAGTTCGCGTCAAGGAGCTACTGAGGCTCATGGAGTTGATCGTCGATGCCGAGGGGGAGTCCAGGGCTATAGGCATTAAGAACTTAAGTGCTGATTCCGGGGGAGTACCAATCAAATCTGGTGGTGTAGCTCCTTCTGAATCAACAAGCGGGTTGAGAAATCTTGGTGCTGATTCCGGGGGAGCGAGCGCGATTGACCATGAGTTGATTGGTACTTCCTTGGATGAACATACGGGTGAGGGTGCAAATAGCAACCCAGGGATCCCCAGCTTGAACTTGTTGCGGCGTGCGTTGAGATTGCTGATTGGTGCGGCATGCTTGAAAAGATCCTCAGGGAAGGTAGTGATCACCGTAGATGATCCAGAGCCTGAGGGGACGTCGATTGCTTGGCTTGTTGCACTGTTGGCATTGCTTGGCGTTGTGTTGTTGTGTTGTGGTGTGTTGACCGGACGTTGTGGTGGGTTGTGTCAAGTTGAAAGCCCAAGGATTCAGAGCATGAGGGCGGAAGACTCAGATGGGTCGGATGATTGGACAGTTCTGTCGAGCACAGGGCTGGGAAGAAGGGATAGGAATATTAGGACCCCAAATCCCCCAAGCTCTACCCCAAGACCTCCTGATACCCTAACCCATCGTGACGTGCAGGTTGGCCGTGATCAGCATCAAGGTTTACGTAGGAGAACCCGAAGGGCTGATAGTTCCACCGACCCGGTGCCCCAATTCCCTAGGACTTACCTGAGCCCACCAAGTGACAGCATCGGGAACCAAGGTACTCCCCAGGCCCAAATTTTATCTAAGAACCACCAAGGTCCCCCTACTGTGGTCGACCCGACCCTTGAGACCCCTAGGTACCTGACTCCCGACCCTAATACTGGGACACTAAGTGGAGCAGCGTTGGGTAGCGCTGCATCACTGGGATTTGAGACAAGTGAGCGAGGCCCAAGCCGAAGCAATCCCATAACACCTGGGCTTAGTGGAAGCAGAGCTGTGGCAGAGTCAATCCCTGCTCCTGAAGTTGCTACGGTGCGGCAGGGTGATATCGTGATCGGAGCCGTTGCGAGCTACATTGATGATATTGGGTACCATGGGTTGCCAGATGGTGCCCCAAAGAACTCTGATGCAGAGGAACTGGAGCGTCACACTTCCGAGGAGGATGGTGTGGCACGCAGCCATTTGATCACAGATGGGGTAGACCCTGTCATTGTTCCGGAAGAGAGAGCGGACGTTGGAGAGGTTACCTTTCAAGGGGGACGCGAACCTCTGCGACTGTGTATATACCCAGGGTGGGTATTTCGAGTTCCTCCAAGGGAATTTTGGCCCAGGCAACCAGACTGGGGAGGCTATGAGGCGCTCTGGCACCAGAGTATCCCGCGCAATGTACTGCGTGACTTCTACCATGTAGACTACACCCGGATGGTTCTTATCAGGATGCACGCGGCTCCACGTCGTAGAATGTTCTTACCTGTAGCATCAACCTTACCGGCTGGGTTGAGATGGGAGAACCTGTCCGGGAGAAGAAGGACATTCGTGAAGTATGCAGAGCCAACTCTGCATATGATCCAGGAGGATCGGATAACAGATCCTGATCCACAGCGTCAGCGGGCTCGAAGGTGGACAGGTAGGACGGAGCTAGAGATTTGCAATCTCCGAGTGTAGATCAGAGAAGCTCTGCTCTCCTGTCCACGTAGGGGAGCTGTGCTGAAAGACAGTTTTGAACTCACGATGATCTTTCAGTGCCCGTTGGAAAGGCACTTCGACAAAGGCCTTGAGCTGCATAAATCTTTAAGAAACCTTTTGTTGGTTCTGAGAAGCCAAGTGGTCATTTCCGGATGTCTTTTGAGGGCTCAAGAAGCCCATGATTTTTGAGGGCACTGACGGGCCCAACCTTGATAATGACACAAACTGTCGTGGGCTGTTATCAGCCTGACGGGGATTGCTGAGGAGCTCTGTCGGTGCCTGACGCACCGAGGGGGAGTGTGAGTTCACTCGAGAGCATATCAGCAACCATGGAGGGATCCAGAGACCGAAGGCCTTTTTATCGTCAAGTGAAAAGTGAGTTTTAGCTGTGCTCCGCTTCAAACCCTAAACCTTAAACCCTGAACCTTAACCTGTGTTGGGTTTGGGGTGCTCAGGCCCCCCTTATTCTTCAGTCATGTCATTTGCCTCTAAAGCGAAGAGGCCACGTGCTGTGAACTGGTGGACCTCCAAACTGCGCTGGTGGGGCATGACGAAGTCTGTCGAGGCTGGCATTTGAGCCATAGTCTAAACTCCTTAAAGGGGGGTTATATTTGGGGGGTTATATAGGGGAGTACTATAGGGCTTATTAGGGGGGATACTAGGAGTTTAGACTATGGCTCATATGATATTTCAGGGTTTAGGGCTTTAGAGGTTCAGGGTTTAGGGTTTAGGGTTGGCATATGATATTTCAGCTTTTTAGTGTGCAGTTGTTAATTATAAGGGATTATTGAGTACGTAAACCCCACAACTAGGTAAAATAATTGCCCAAAACGGGTAAATATACCCCAAAAAGGGTATTATTCTACATACTTTTGGGGGTTCAGGTTCAGGAATAAGTTCAGGGATTCTGCGGTTTAGTCGTCATACCGGGGTTTGCGGGGCTCTGCTCATGGGGTTGAGGGGCATTATGTATATGGCGTTTAGGGTGGCCCTTTGCAACCCTAAGCCCTAAACTCGAAGCCATTTTCAAGTCAAGGCAGTCTCATACCACTAAGCCCCAAACCCTTCTTCCGAATCCTTACCCTCTCCCAAACTGACATGGAACCTGAAACAAGCCCCTTTCAAAAGGATAGTTGTATGTTAGTTTGGGGGGTACTCAGAAACTGAAGGCTCGAGGGGCTTGGTCCAGGAGGATTTTGAGTGGCTTCTGGAGAAACCGGGGTACCCTTCGCGAACCTAGGTATAAATTAGTTATAGTCTAACCTAAAGAAGGGTTATATAAGGGACTACTGTAGGGGTTATTAAGGGGCATACTAGGAATTTAGACTATAGCTCATATGGGCTTGTCTTGGTTAGGAGGTTTATAAGGTCAGATGTGGTACCCCTTTCTTGCGTA
Organism: Symbiodinium pilosum; assembly: GCA_905231905.1. Lineage (NCBI taxonomy): Eukaryota > Dinophyceae > Suessiales > Symbiodiniaceae > Symbiodinium > Symbiodinium pilosum. Next base: position 16,048 of record CAJNIZ010047200.1, on the reverse strand, counting down.
GCCCCTCCACATCTGAGACCCCTCAAATTCTCGAGCGTTAAACCCCCTGCACCCTAAACATCCTGAAGTCCTCGCCCCTAAACCCTAAGCCTTGAAGCCTTGAACCTACATCCTATGATTTTTTGCCTAGAATGCCAGGGTATTGGGAGGTCTGGGTAGCTGCACAAATCCTGCAACCCCACGCCCAAACCCTAAACCACCTTACATTGCGTCCTCTCAAACCTTAACTGGGCATGTCATAGAGATCTCACCCTGACAAGTTGTTTGTACAGAGATGATCCCAGAGTTGCTTGATTAGTTCTGGCTCTGGCTTTGAGTTATTTCATGGTCAGCTTAATGAAGTGATAACCCATGTGGTACTTGGCGCTGCCTCCAGGATACAATCTCAGAACTGCTTGCTCAACAGCAGGAGGCGGCTGCCGACACAATTGCTGGGTTGGCCTTTGGGATACTTAAATATTTTCCTTAATTGGTTTCATAAGGACCCAAAGGTTTCCAAAAGCCAACCAAGATTAATTAAGTAGGCTTCAAGTTCAGGGTTCTTCTGTTTGCAATTGGGGTTGAGGAGTTGCAGTTTAAAGTGCAGAGTTTAAGATCTGTTTGGGGCTTTGAGCCCAAGGTTGCAGACTTGAAGTGTAGGACGTATAGTCCCCTTTAAGTAGATCAAATATGGTTTTGGTGTATGTTATAATAAGATCCCCATATACCCCATATTCTATCTACTTAAGGGGGACTATAGGCTCAAGGGCTTTGGGGTAGCAATTTTGAGTGACCTTAGTTGGTTTAGATGAAGCGCTCTCTCTTATTCGTTACGTAGCAGCTGCTATAGCTGACTGTGCGGCCTGCCTCATCTTGCAAGGCGAACTCATGAGCGGGCGAAAATCTAGCGAGCATGCGCTCCCACATATTCAACACAGAATCTTATCTCAGAACAGACTTGGAAACTGCCCTTATTCCCTGCCCCTTTCAAAATGACTCCTCAATCCATCTATCGCCCGAAAGCAGATGTTGAGAACACTCAAGCCTTCGGCCGCTGATGGCTCAAAACCCTCTACTCCTGAACCTTAAGCCTCTATGCGCGCGTCCCCAACATCCCCCGAACACTCAGCCTTCAACCTCGAATCTCAAAAAGCCTCAACTCGGTTTTGGGTTTAGGGCACAGGGTTTTGGGTTTCGGGCACAGGGTTTTGGGTTTAGGGCTTAGGGTTTAGGGTTTAGGGTTTAGGGACTCGAGCCCACAGTCCATGGATGCTAAAACCTTACATCTCTGAGCCAGGACAGAAACTCTAAATCCCCAACCCCTAACGCGATCCCTAAGGTGAGTCTTATGCGAAGCAAGGATATCATGGTTCCCAGTATAGAGGAAGATCATGTCCTCTTTCTGAGTGCTCTATTCTTTTAATGGGTTCAACCACCAAACATTGCCACACATGCCCCCAACACTACATTCCTACATCCTATCCTCCAGACTTTCATCCCTGCACTTATTACACTGTAAACCCTAAATCCCTAAACCATCTTCACTAAGCACTAATACCCTATAACCCCTCTAAAGGGGTCTCTCAGAGAACCCCCTCTATCCCCTAAACCCTATAAACCCTAAACTCTAAACCCTAAACCCTAAACTCTAAATCCTAAACCCAAAACACGGAACCCAACAGGTAGCACACCTGGGCCTCGCAGCCCTGGAGCTTCAGAACCCTACAGCTGCTGGCCGCCTGGCGCAGGCTTCCGGTTTGTGGGGTGGTCGGGAGGGTCGGGTAAGAGTTTTGGGGGGCGCAATAATCGTAAAATGTAGGGATAGGATTCAGGGTGGTTTGGAGGGTAGGGGGATAGGGATTTAGATTTTTTGGGAGTGTGCGGTTTGGTTCACTGGTTTCAGGCTGTGCGGGGGCGTTGGTGGGTTCAGGAGTCTCAAGGTGTTAGTTTGTGTGGGGGTTAAGGCTTAGGGTTCAGACCACAGGGTTCTCAGCTGGGGCTTACTGTTTGGAGGTTTGGAGGATTTTGAAGCTTGAGGCTTGCAGGGTGCCATGCTTGGGGTTGAAAGTTTTAGGGGTTAAGCTTCAGGGGTTAAACAAGGGTCTAGAGGTTAGACGTCAGGAGCTATTGGTTAGAGAGTTTATGAGGGTTAGGATTGAGACAGGAGGTGGGGGCTTTCAGGCTTACGGATTTGTAAGGGTTCCCCGAACCGTTAGTTTGTGGCTATGGGGGGGGGGGGTACTTAGGGAAATAGGCTTACGGGTATCACCCCGATAACCGAGAATCAAACGCAACAGCAGATGATTAATAATGAAACATGGAAAGCGGCATGTATATAGGGGCTTAAAGGGTTGATACGAATAATCGCGCATGACCCTATACTGTACTAGAATACCAGAACTGGCAAGGTATAAAGGTCCTTCGGGTCATGCAAAATGTCCAGCATCAATCCTGCCCCGTCGAAGGTGTGATATGAGCAGGGCCCAGAAGTGTTTTTGTCTAAGCCCCTGAAAATCCCTATATAGGCCGGAAGCCTCCATGTACAAACCATAACCCTAAACCCTAAATCCTAAAACCCTAAACCCCTAAACCCTAAACCCCTATAAGCCCTAAACCCCTAAACCCCTAAACCCTGAACCACGACTTTGCAGGCTGCACAGTGGATCCGGGATGAGTCGCGTCAGCTTCCTAGCCTGAGCTCTCTGTTTGGCTAGTTCAATTCCCTTGGTCTTCTGGGTTTAGGGTTCAGGGTATATGGTTTGGGGTGTATGGCGTAGTTAGGGTGTAGGGTTTAGGGTCTAGGGTTCAGGGTGTAGGGTTCAGGGATTAGGGTTTAGGGTTTAGGGTACGAGTTGAAGATTCTTCGGAAAAGGAAGGTATGCAGGAATCATGTACACATACCGAGGGTAGAGAGTGGCTGCAAGGAGTGGAATCGGAGCAATAGGACATCATCATCTGCTCGATTGTTGTGCTATTCAAAAAACTTCCTAGGGCTCCAGTTGCCTAAATAATGGGTTCTGGGTTCTACATTCCCTATAGTTACATTGCCCAGTAACCTATTATTTAGGTAACCTGGGGCCCTAGGGACAGCCACCGCAATTGGACACATATTCTCGGTCCGTGGAGCTCGGAAGACTGGCTCTGGGCAGTCTGTAATATTAGTAATCAAAATAGTAATGCTGGTATTAACAGTAGTAATAACAATATAATGGTAATAGCAGTTAATCATAGTAATACTAGTTAATAATCGTAATAGTCGTACTAGCAGCTTCTCAAGCAGGTCATTGTGGGAATGCCACCAGAACTTCTGTACAATGTCTGCATTATCTCTCTTGGGAACTCCTCTATTGAGAAACCCTTCTGCAAGGATCGTATGATCAGGCCTTCTGACCATTTTCAGAAGGTTTTGGGCAATTATTCTACCTACTTTGGTGGTTTGGTAGAAAATATGGGCCCCCTGTTCAGATTCTCTTCCGGGTGGCCAAGCCTACAGGTCCAGAAAGCCTCGCGCCCAGAAACCTGAACCCGCAAACCCCAAAACACCCAACCTCAAGACTTTAAACCTTAAAACCCACATGGTTTAGGGATTTAGGGTTTAGGGGACCCTAAGCCCCAAACCCTTAACCCCAACACCTAACACTTAACTACGAATCCCCAGGCGCCCTTGCAGGGCTCTACGAATCGCATCGACTGCAAACCTCAGATCGTTTTTGAGTGGTCCTCACAGCGGTATCGCTTTTGCTAAGATGGGGAGATTTATCCTAAACCCTAAAACCCTAAAACCCTAAACCTTAAACCGCTAAACCCTAAACCCTAAACCTCCAACCCTCATTAAAGCCTAAACCCTAAACCTTAAACCCTTAAAGCCTAAACCCTAACAGGCTTTGCAGCCTAGGGCTTTAGGGAGTCGAGGGAGCCTTGGCCCAAGGCCCTGTGGAGGAGCTGGCAGAGGACTTCCACTCACGTGTTGAGGGCAATGGGTTGGGGTGGAGTCTCTGCCAAGCTAACATGGTAAAACAGAAGCCTATCTTAACGGATTATGTGAGGAATACACAGGCCTGAAAGGGAAATTATGTAGGGTAGACGGTTTAGGGTATAGACCGTCCTGCAACTGCAAATACCAGTGTCTGTTTAACAGGCGTTTGTAAGGAGCCCCATGCTGAATAATGTAGACCCCTGATTAGTAACCCCCTCCCTTAAAAGGGGTTATAGAATAGCGATCCTACTATTTAGGCCCTAAAAAGGAAAGGGTTTATTAATCATGGGTCTACATTAGTTTGGGGAAGGTAGGGTTCATGTGTCGCGGTTAGAATTGGCTATCTCATTGTATGGCATCTTACTTTCCCACGTTGATGAACAATTCAAAGTCAAAGGGTTTCTTACGAAATGAAGAACAGCAAATTCATGTGGTTTATGCCCTAAGGGCTTACTTTGCCTTTGCCCTAATTGCTCTAGGCTCTTTTGGGTTTGGGGTTCAGGGTCCCCTAAACCTAAGCCCAAAGCTCTAAACCCTAAACCTTAAACTCTCTAAACCCTATACCCTAAACATAGGTCCCCAGCTAAAAGGAGCTCCAACTTCCCACTGCCTCGGTCGCTGCCCTGCGCCGCGCGGGCGCCCTGGCGGCGGTGGCCGATGAGATCCACAGGGCACAGGTCAGCTTTTGCTTCGTAAGGGATTATGGGTCAGGGTTTTGGGACTAAGGTTTAGGGAGTAGGAATTAGGAGTTAGGGTGTATGGATGAGGGTTTAGGGTTTAGGGATTAGGCTCTGGGGTTTCGGGATGAGGGTTTGGGGTTTCGGGATGAGGGTTTGGGGTTCAGGATTGGGGTTGGAAGAGATTTTGGGTTTGCAGGTTGGATAGGCATGCTACGAAACACTAGTGCTATCTGCGATGGTAACCATCATAGGGGGATACAAACTATAATTAGCCTGGTCACAACTTGAGTATTTTTTCTTGCTTAGCTTCCCACTACTACGGATCATCGGGAATCAGCCGGAAAGCAACATGGAGAATGAAATCGAAGACTAACCTTTTTATGGGCAGCGGCAGCAAGGGCAGCTGTCAAGAGGCCAGGGCCCATGGTCCATAGTAATTCTCGGCATGCAGCTGCTTGCACAGTCTGCGAAGCAGGGCCACCGGGGTCAGCAGGGCTCGACGTCAGAAAGGGCGTGCCAGCTAAGCATTCTGTCCCAAGACCAGGTGGCCCTCATTGTGCAAGTCGTGCGGCCTGAAACATTTGCGTGGAAACATGTCCGTGTGACGTTCAGACCCACCAAGGAAAAAGCGCAGCCCCATGCACTGCAACCTGCCGTTATCATCCGATGGTGGAGACGACAAAGTGCACTCGCCCCGGGTCCTTCTGAACTGCTGACACAGAAGCTGCTGTGCTGCATCGTCTGAAGAATTGGCGCGCCGCCCACGCAAGCTTTCGAAGACAAGCAGGAAAATCCATATGTCAAGGTTCGAAGCTCTTCTGCCACGGGCTGAGCTGAATGCATTGGATCTTCCTGCTTCTGCAGTGTGAGGTTTTGAGAATATTGTAAGAATGGCCGGGAAGTAGGATTTGGCAAGATCGTCGGTGTGGATGCTTGGATGTTGAGTTTATGGTGCATATGTACTGCCCATTCTGGCAAGGGGAGCAACGCTTTGCGGTGGTCGGTGTCTGTTACAGCATGGGAAAGCGGTTAGGGATAAATGGACGCAGGATAGGTTCTAGGTTAGGTGGACGCGCCACCCTGTAAGAGTGGTTTAACAAGACTACAAGAGGACCCTAATAAAATCACCAATATCCAATATAGTCACAAACACTGAGTGCGGGGTCCACCAAGGTGTAATATCCAACTAACCTTAAATGGCAGTTTCCATGTTCTCTTCCATTATCCTTACATAACATGACCCTATATATCCTTAGATCTGTTTCGGTCTTACTGTGTCAGGGGCTCCACCTAAGGTATACGGTTTGGGGCTGTGAAGGCGAGCAGGTGCTACTGTCAATATGAGCCTTATTGAGGGACCATTGTGGGTGGACTGGGGGGTCTCCGTTGCGGCTTAGTACAGTCCCTGATACATTCCCTACCTGAACCCAAAAAGCGCATAAAATAATGGCTTGTTGGCCTATATGAATGGTTTTGGGCTGTTATTTTACTTACTTTAGGGGTTCAGGTACTAAGGAACCCATCTATTGAGAATATTGACTGTAGCTCGCATTGCTTCAGGCGTACGGGCCTGTCAAGGCTTTTAAAGTTCAGCTGACCAGCAGGATACTACGTAAGACTTTGAGCAAAAGTTAAACCCTACGAAACCCTAGACCCTGAACCTTCAACTCCTAAACAGTTAACCCCTGCCCTCAACCCTAAATCTCTAAGCCCCAAACTGTCGATTTAAGGGGTTGCAACCTCCGTCAGCATTGTTTTGCATCGTAGGGATTCAGCGCGCGCGGTATACGGCATGGAGCTCTAATGCCTAAACCTCTGCAATCCTAATCCTAAGCCCTATCTATCCCGACAACCCATCTTCAAAGGGTGGTTTCGGGATGAAGGATTAGGGGCCCCAAAGCCTAAACCCTCAATCTTACCCCATAACCCTAAACCCTAAACCCTAAACCCCAGACCTTAAACCTGTAAGATCCTTTAAGCTTGGGTACTGCCCCCACCCAGTAACAGTGTATATTAGGGGTCCTATTAAGGGCTATATATAACCATATTATAATTATTATCCAACTGTTACTGAACTGGGCAGTACCCAATATAGGGGCTTAAAGAATTACCCATATTATGGCTC
>CAJNIZ010047199.1:9018-37147 GCA_905231905.1 Symbiodinium pilosum | reverse complement strand
TCAGGCTCCAAATTGTTCAATGGCTAGGGGTTATATGGGGTTATGTAGGGGTTATGTAGGGGTTATACCGGGATTATATAGGTATATGTAGGGTTGAGGGTGCAGGGTTTGGGGTTTAGGGTGCAGGGGGCTTCGTAGGGATTATGTAAGGGGTATATGGGGATATAGGCGGCCCTTTGCTGGGTTTTGTACGGATTGTTTGGGGTTTCAGGGTTTGGGGGCACAGGGATAGAGGGATGTGTAGGGTTCGGGTCTAAAGACAAGAGAACGTGTGAGCATTGAGTGCTAGGGGACCTCTAGGTGCGCAGCACGGTTGTGATATGCTGCACTTCGCGTGCTACACCCGAAATCCTAAATCCTAAACCCTAAAGCCTAAAGCCTCAACCCAAATCCGGTTCAAACCCTTATCCCCAGCAGTACAAGTTGTACCCCAAGTCCACATTTTTCAGGCCCCAGTGGCCAGGCTCTGAACTCATTACGTTAGGGTCGAGGGTTCAGGGTAAGTTCCCACACCCTGAACCCTACAGCATAAATCCCATGTCCTAAAATCCAAACTCCTAACCCCGTAAACCCCTAACTGGGCCCTAAACCCTAAACCCCCCAAAATCTAAAACCCCATAATCCTGACCCTAAACCCTAAACCCTAAACAACATGAACCCTAAACCCCAACAGTGGCGGTACTCTGGGTTCCCCGCGCGCTCCTCGAGACTGGCAATTCGGGCCGCTGAGCCTGATCTGGAAATGTCTCTCCCAAGGGTTTAGTGATGGGATACTAGAAGAGCAAATGGATACTACTATTTAGAACTTATAGGGTTTAGTGATATTAGGTTTATATAGGGATTATAGGGTATATATTGGGGCTATATAGGGGATTATAGGGGATTATATAAGGGTTATGTAGGGATAATGGAAAAGAGAAAGGAGAAACTACAAGAATGGGGTTATATAGGGTTTAGTGTAGGGATAATGGAAAACAAAAAGAAAATTATTTCAGTATCTTGGGGTTCGATTGGGATAATGGAAAAGACAATGGAAACTTGCATAGTATATAGGGTTTCGGAAAGACTTTAAAGGTTAGGCTTAGGGATTTGCATTCGGGGTTCAGGGATTAGGGTCTGTTCGGTTTTTGTTCAGAACATTTGGACGCCCTTGATATTAAGGTTTACAAGAAGGGATCCTAGGGGTTCCTGCTACTGCTAGAGACTCCACTTGTCTTGAGAATGCAGGGAAGTTGTGTTTAGGTTCATGGAGCGAGTCAGGCAAGATGGATGCTCGGGGGATTTCAGGGGTTTAGGGTCTCAATGATTCAGGAAATTGAGACCTTCAAGAAAGGCACAAAGAGAGCCTTCTAGGGGCTTCATGGTGATTTGGAGGGATTTGAGACTGGGCAAAACACAAACTAATTCGCCTAGTACCCAGGAGCCTCACACACCAACTCGTAAGGGAGCCCAGAACACTAGACCTCAATTCTTGGAAAATAACCAATTACTGCAATCCAAGATTCTCATCGCATGGTCCTGGGCAAGCACTGTCCCCGGTATTGCGCACGCGAAAGGCATTAGAAAAGAAAGGCACCCAGGCAAATCTGATACTCTAAACCCTAAACCTAAATCCCTAAACAGGGCCACTGCTCAAGAGATGTTGGGTCTTTGAAGGCTTTTGGAGACTCAGCCCTGCAGACTTGCGGCGTAGGATTATGCAATAAATCATATGAACCTCAGCTGGAGGTGGGCGGCTGAAACTCAACATGTGCCCTGTAATCATGATTCCCTTTTTAGGCAATCCGAAATTAACAGCCCAGGACGGTTTGCCAGAACAATAAGTATAACTTCATCCTGAGCCTAAGGATCCTTGTCAAAGAAGGCTCGCGGGATTCAGGGTTTCATTCTTCAGTAGATCCACTCGATTGCACATCGCAGCATGTCGAAGTAAACACGTTTTTCACATGTCAGCATTGAATCATCACTGGCAACACAGGCACGTGGTAAAATGGCAGGATAGTCCCAGCCGCGTCCACAATTTTGATCATCATTGTCACCATCACATAATGCCCGTCGTCATCCTGCTTATGATCATGATCGTCGCCATCACATCATGACCGTCATCATCCTGCTGCGGAACAATAGGCGTGCATCAAAACGATGAGCGCATCAATGGTTCTTCGTCTTCCTATGATTGAAATCAAACCCCAAACCCTAAAACCCTGAACCCTACATAGTAGCTTCCACTTTCTTTTCCATTATTCCTATATAACCTCTATATACCTCTATATAATCCCATGCTCTGAGCTTTTGTCTGCCAGGTGTCCATGAGCCAGCGCAAGAGATCTCCGGAGTCTGGCGGTAAGCAGGAGTAGGCGACTGGCAACCCCTGCAGCTCCTTGCCGCAGGCTTGAGTTGGTCTTGCAATGATTTGATTTCTACAATAAGAGTAATATTCATAGTACTAGTAGTAGTAGTAGTAGTAGTAGTCGTCGTCGTCGTCGTCAACGTCGTCGTCGTCGTCGTCGTCGTAGGCGCCCCCACCCCCTACCAATTATGTTCCCAAACTGCGCATGTTGAAACCAGGTAAAAAATGTGGAAATACGGGTTGTCGTGAAAAGGTTTTGTACTTCGTAATTCGTGGGGATGCCGGGAGAGGAGGTGGGGTGGGATAGGGTGGGGACAGTGGGGATTGGGGGGGATAGTCACGTCAATTCGAAGAGCGCGCATGCAACAATTATTGGCATGTACAGCATTCTTGTTGATTTTGCGTGGGTGAGGCACGTTCCACCTCTACCTTCTTACTCTTAGGCTCTTGACAGCCCACCCCTCACATTTAAGGGAACATAGTTGGTAGGGGGGGGGGGCGGCTAGTAGTAGTAGTAGTAGGAGTAGTAGTAGTAGTAGTAGTCGGAGGAGGATGAGTCATTCAAGGCACCCACTGTACAAAATCACTTGATTTACACCTCCCGGAGGGATCGGGGTTTCAGGTTTAGGGGGTTCAGGGTTTGAGCTGTTTAGGCTCATGCTGCAGCAGCGAAGGTGACCTCAACAAAATGTGAGGGGGCGCATAGCAGTCTGTGGTTTCAACTCGACACCAGTTTAAGTTTTCAGGGTTTAAGATGTAGAATGTAGAGATTGGGGAATTTATTTCATGACATTCAAGAGTTTTGTCCATGATTAGCTTCATGCAGATGATAATGACTCAGTTTCTACCTATTCAACGGCTACTTGGCTTAAACACTGAATCTCCCTAAGTCCTTAAGCCTTAGATACGCCAGGAGGTTACATGTCAATTGCTGAAGGAAGCTTAAATTGTAGGCCCCAACACTGGGTTTAGGGTTTGGGGTTGAGGGAATGATATGCTGAGGGAACCCACAAGAAGTCTAGGGTTTGATTAAGGCAACTTCCAAAACCCAAGCCCTAAACCCTAAAACCTGTAGCCTGGACACACGAGCGGGAAGCCCTTTTTGGGGGTTCTCATTACAAGGATTATTAGAGTATATTTGGGTACCCCCGGCCCCCCGAGGGAAAGTACTTCTTTTTTTTTAAAGTTAACGGACATGCTAGCAGGAGGCCCTTTTTGGGGGATCCCCACTACAAGGATTATGAGAGTATGTTTGGGTACCCCCCTGAGGGAAACTACTTCATCTTTTTAAAGTTAATGCAGTTGAGACGGGTTAGGTGAAGTTGCTGGGGATATGCGATGTACCTAGTTTCGTTAAACCGTTAAACCCTAATCCTTCAACCTCAAACCCTAATCCCTAATCCCAAAAGTAGCTGTGTAGCATGAGCTTCCCCGATTTGAGCGTTAACTGCAGCTCCAGCTCAGCACCTCCAGGGTTTGGGGGTTAGGGATTAACGCTTAGAGGGGTAAGGATTCCAAGAACAGGGTCGCTGCTATCACTTGAGCAGCTTAACAACCAGTCCCCCAAGAGCGTTCATCAGTAAGTCAGTGCAGCGGCATTGGAACCCTAAACCTTAAACTCCGCAGCACGCCCATAACTTAAGCTTTACAACTGTTACCCAAAGACTTTAAAAGTAGCCCGAAACCCTAATTTCAACTCCTCAGCTAACCAAGCACCGTTCCTTAGGGGTGATCAGCGATCCATGCCCTGAAGCCCAAGCATCATTGTGCCGAAGCAAAAGCAACCCCAAGTTGAGAGTTTTAGGGCTCAGGGTTTAGGCTGTCGGGTTAGGGCTTCAAAGCCTGCGCCCCAAAGCCCTAAAGGGCTTAGGGTTCGTAAGCTGAAGCCTTTTGGACCAATGGCCTCAGCTATCCGAAGATTGCTACTAAGGTCCTCGAGGGGCACGTGGCCAAGGCCAGATTTCACCTTACACGTGGTCAGGGTCATTTGGGACTGCAAAGGGATGGGGCTCATGGAGTTCCATGAATAGCCTAATCATACTCGGAATGTGCTACTTGTGTCTTCGACGTTGTGATAGGTTTGGGTTTCGGGCCTACGGCTTGAGGGCTTGGTCTAAGGTTCAGCAGTTGAGGGCTTACCGTTTATGGACTGCGCTTTGACTGGCCAGAAGCTAAGCCTGCTCCCTCAACCGTGAATTTTTCATCTGGACCAAACCCATTACTTGAAGTTTTTTCGCTACGACCTACTGAGCGGGCTTGAGTTCACAACGCCGTGTGCGGTTTAGGTTGCAGGCTTATTTTTAGTATTTGAGGTTTAGGGTTGCAATAATTTCTTAAAATGGGTTTTGCGTTGCCCCGAGGGGGTCACGACCCCTGGAGCTAGGCAATCCAGCATAGTGCCACGTGAGATGTCCTGTGCGTGAGTTCAAAAAAGGAAAGACTATGCAATAATTCGCATGTGTTTGAGTTCTAAGGTTCAGGGTTAAGGTTGAAGGACCCTGTGGGTTACGCCCTAAACTCCAAACTCCACACCTGAGGGACCCTCATTTGTGATGTCTTAGCCCGAAGCCTTCCATAAACCTGAACCCTAGCCTGCATCGCGTTTGGCAGGGGGATGGCGGTAGCTCCCCCCGCGATTTGGGTGCATGACTCGGGGGTGCATGGTTTGGAAAGAGGGGCTGGATCCTGACTCATAGTAGTCCGGTGTTTAAAGTTTAAGGTGTATGTAACAGTATCAAGATTATGGTTCGTTTCTGCAGCCGCTTTTTGGGTGGTACATAGAGGGCAGCCTGAGTTGTTCATACCTTCCCGGCAATCGTGCTGGTAATGCTCTTCCGCAGTTCCCCTTCTGCCGCAGGAAGATGAAGCGGTTGAAAGGTTTAAGGGCTATGCAGGGACTATGTAGAGATTATGTGGGGTTGTCCTTTTCCCTTGAGTTTTGGATCATGTGTGGGCACATGTTCAGGGACCCTTTTCAGCTTCTGGTTTCGGTCCAGGGTACGCTACGTCTGAGACATGGGAAGCTTTATCATTATCTTAAATCTACCCAAGTACTCCTTGGCATCATTCCCGAGTATCATTTATCAAACTATAAACTTACCCTCGCAAGATGTTCTCCTACGTTTCGGGTTTGGGATTAAGGGATCTTAATGGGTGTGCAACTTGTCATAAATTCGAATGCCTAGGATCCCAGGAAGTACAATCCGAAACATTCACCGAATAGCCCCAGCCAAGGACAGCATCATTGACGTTTACGGCTAATGGTTTAGAATGTCCATAACCCTAAACCCCCATACCCAAGCCCCTAGCAAGGTGACGTAGGGTAGAGGAAATCCCCAGTGACAACCAGATAGTATCATATATTGACTATGAAAGAGAGCCAGAGATTGCCAGAGTGTTCCATAACGTACCCTAAGCCCTGAATCCTAAACCCTATATGTCCCATATAGCTACAGGTGCGCAGCTGGTCCTTCACGGACCCGCACGGCGAAAGGCTGCTGGCGGCTCGGGCGCGTCCTCGCCGTCAACAGGATTTAGGGATTTAGGGTTTGGGGTTTTAGGATTTCAGGGTTTAGGGTCGCAGGGTGTAGGGGTTTAGGGTTTCGGGTGTTCTTTGTCCCACAACATGTTCCAAGTGGTCTTTGTATGATCCCTCACAGCAGGACCGCGTAACGCCTCTGTAGCCTCACATACCCAACAGGTTTGAAAGGTTCTCCCCAACTTAAGAAATTCCCAACAGGGAGTAGTGACAAGTTTTCAGGATTTATTTCAGCTGAATGGAAGAAGTTTATCAATCACGGTTTACATTACACCTTGAGGGTTTGAGGTTCAAATATTGTGGCTCACAGTTTAGGGTTCAGTCTGCAATCTGAGCAGGGGCTGGACATATCTCATCATTCCAACCCACAGTCCCAGTGTAGGGTTGGAGGGAAGAGTTCATAATTTCAGCTCCCATTTCATGGGGTTTAGGGTGTTGGGGTTTTCCATGTAACATAGAATAAAATGTACATCAATGTACATCAAAACGCTGGTGTGCCTGTTCTACAGCTAAAACGTCTTGAAAAACGTGCAAAAGATCACACATGGCCTTAAAGAGGAAAATGCTATTCTGTGCCCCCGGTTCCCGCATGATCAGCCCTGATTATCCCGAAGCCAAAAACCTGAAACCTTGATCCCTGAACTTCGAACCTTAACCACTGCAGCTTCAGCCTGATAAAACTAAGCTCTGAATCCTTTCAAGGTAATAGGATATAAGCATTTTTCCATTCCCCTACATGCCCCCAAAGGTTAAGGGTTTAGGGTTAAAGCTTTAATCCCTCCCTAGACGTGATCTTTTAAAGCCTGAATACATTGAAGAGCAGGTTGAAAGTGCCTGCCGTAGCCCGGCCAGAGCTCTACACCAGGCATCAGGGGTGAGATAGTTCTGACAAAAAGCAGCATCTTTTGAGGATTGGGGTGGTTGGAGCAGTTTGGGGTTTAAGGTTTTGGCAGCGGCAGTATCGGGCCGGGTGATGACTGGGGTCAAGTTGAGGTTTCAAACCCCAACCTGAAAGCCTTAGAGACTTAATTCTGTGTTCTCCTGAAACCGCCCCGATACTACCTCCTAGTTACGGTTACTTAGGGATGATTAAAGCCAGGCAAAGGAAAATAAGGGGCAACCTTAAACCCTACGTAGCAATGCTAGGGGAATTCATGATAGACCACAGCACCGTGAGAAGGTTTCGACAGGTCCACTTAAAGGTTTTAGTGTTTAGGGTAAGCAAGTGTGCGGTTTTCGGGACTGAGCCCCAGGCCAATTTGCCCATATCCCGGAATGTGAGGTGATGATTTCTCAGCTTCCTATATTCAATCCTGTAGGCATACAGTGCATTGTATATACATCGTTCGGGCCCAAAGAAATTCCCACAAAAATGCAGTCACATATTACATGTGAAAACCTTACGCCCTAAGCCCTAAGACCTAATCCCGTGGCGACAAGATTAGAGTCGCAGACTCGTGTTCCGCTTGAGGTAGCCCACTGTAGAGCTCCAGCGCCGAATCCTGTACAGTATGGACCCGAAGCCCCAAACCCTACAAACCCGAAATCCTGGACGCCAAGGGCTCAAGACCGTTCAGGGCATCAGCCCTGACCTCAAAGGACCAAACCCAAAACTAAAAACGCTTGGCCGTAGAATGGGGTTTAAAGTTTAGGGTTTAGGGTTGCAACGTGTCAAAACAGGTCCTAGTCCTATATAGGCTCCGCACATATCTGCACACAACAACGCTCTCACATTCCGAAGATCTCCCAGACGCGACTCCATGTTCGAGACGATCCCATAGTTTGGGATTTGGGTTGCATGGGTTTAGGATGGTTTAGGATTTCAGGCTTTAGGAGGATCGGGTTCGGAGGTCAGGACCTATTTAGCAAAAATCAGGCGTCGTAGCTTGGCTTCATGGGGCCGCAGCTACCTCTGCTCATTCTGTTCCAGGCCCTGGACCCTACAACCCACACCCTGAAACCTCGAACTTCAACCCTGAGCCCTGTTCTGCACCCTATACCCCAAATCTTACACATAAGCCCATTCCTTAATGACTGTTAGTAGGTCTGGGAACCGAGAAACAGCATCACCTCAGGTGCTCAAGCAATGCCTCTTCGCAGTGAGTACGACGCACTCTGCCTAATTCTAGTTTTAGAGTCCTATGGTCAGAAATGCTGTATTTTGGGGTCTATGGCTGGGACCTGGGATAATGGAAATTCAATTAGCCATCAGCGGCATCACCCAGGATTTCCGAAACCTGCCAGGCGATTCCTCAAAATGTATGCGCCTTGACATGCTTCTGTTGAACCTGCCATTTGGAAGGCCTGTTGAGGGAACATGAAAAAGCCCGTGTTGCAGTTCCTTTCATCAGCTTAACTTAAATGTAGACTTTCGGATTCCAGTCGCTTTTTTAATCCCACAAGACTAAGCAAGAGACCTGGCTGGAATGGTTTTGGAAGTTCTGACATGTGAGACCAAAGCGCCGTGCAGACTGGCCCCAGCATGTTTAGCATGGTGTTCGCTGACGGTGACGGGAAAACAGCAACCGGGCAGGGTTCAGGATTCAGAGTTTGGCACGGACTTCATGCTGCCAACTGTTTTGGAGAGTTAGTTTCCCTCCAAAGCTGTTGCCTCCTTCTGGAACTTACTATGCGCAAACACCCTCATCACTATATAATCTTCCCTGAGTAGATAAAAGTACGGAATTGCTAATATCATAAAAAGATCCCCGCATACACAATACTCGATCTACTTAATATCGTCGACCTGTCTTCAGGATTTGCGGATGAGGTCTGCTACATCTCCTCCTACCCGTAAACCATCCTACGCCCCAACATCTCAAAGTTTAGGGTTCAGTGTTCGGGGTTTGGGGGTTAACGGTTTCAGGGTTTCCGGTTCAGCCCCAAACCGTAAACTCTGGACCCAGAAGCGAAAGCCTTCAACGGGATTGCACCCCGCGAACAACTGAAAGTTGGTTTCCAACTTGCGCCACCTCCAACAAGACAATCATACGCAGATCTTGGTCGAGGGCTCGGGTACCCAAATTAGAGTGTTCTTCGATACATACTTTTACATATGTATATTGTAGATTGCCAAGAATCATCCAGATGAATTGTAATATTTATGACCTCAAAGCTCATCGTTCACTGGCTTCCTTTTCAAGATGAAGGGCGTCTATATAGGCCCCTTTCTGGCGTCCGGGGAGAGGGTAAGACCGACTTCAAGATTGTGATGATTTCTCGGGCAACCCTAAACCCTGAACCCGAAATCCTAAACCTGAACTGTGTCCGAAGGGCTGCAAGGAGTTGAGTTGAAATACAAATGTCACTGATGTACTGATTTACTCCTTTGCACCCACTTCCGTTGTCAAATTCGTTGAACATCCGCATCCAGCCATTTTGAAGGCATAGCTGAATGTGCATGTAGGGTTTAAGAATAAGGCCCGAACCCCTAAACCATAAAACCTATTGTTTGGGGTTCAAGTCCGCCATCCGATAACCTGCCAACATGCGAGACTACAGCTCACTCAGAACTGCCCAGACGTTCCAAGTACCATTCGTAGCCAAAGCTTTAGGGTCTAGGGTTCAGGGGCATGGCTTTTATTTTCAAGGTATCTGGCGGACCCCACCTTAAAGCCTAAAGCGTAAATCGCTAAACTGCAAGGCCACAGTCGGTAAGTCTCAAAACGCAAGCCCTTCAAATCAATTTGATTCCCGCAACTCCTTGAACTTGCAAACAGTTTTCGGGTTTGGGATGTAGGCTCTCTTTTTAACGACGCGTCTGATCCCATTGATGTCAGCGCTGGGCCATGTCACTAATCGTAAACTTCTCCGTCTCTAAACCCTTTATCTCAACGAAACTATTTGCCAAAACCGGCGACATTTGCAATGGACCTTGCGACGACGCCTGACCCTCCAGACAGAGATACGGTGCGAATCATTAATGCAGCATGGCAGGTTCAGGGTTGGCAGACACGAACATGGAAGTTTCTGAGCCCCACAACCTTGAAACCCCAACCCTATGTAGCCCTGAAGTTTTCGTGCCCAAGCTGTATTCCTAGAAGCTGACTTACCAAGGCAATCCTATCAGCAAGCTTTCTGCTTTGAGAGAATATTGTACCTGAATTCGCCAAAGTATGTAGAATGCTGTTTTTTTGCCTTTCAAAGGGTTTTGGTCAATTTTTCTTAGTTTTGGAGTCCTGGTGTTCAAGTCTCACAAAATGCCCCTATAGAATCCTTATGATAGACCCTGGTCTCCCCCCGTAATCCGCGTGGTGAAATCAGGATAACATAATCGACATAGGGTTTGAAATTACAAGTAGGCCCTATACCTAAACCTAAAACCCTTGGTCCCTTTCAGTTGTTTCGATGCTTGTACTCTGGTATCTAAGGTATGAGGTCCGTGCTACATACCTGGAACAGCTCTCATCTCATCAGTATCATATGAGGTAGCCCCCATGACAAGTAGAAACTAGGTAGGGGAATCCCAGGTTACAACCAACCAGGCAATGTCCTATAGCTATAGTCTCTTGTAAGAACCACTAAACTCTAGACCCTAAACCCTGAACTCTACACCCTCATATACCTACCCGGAGCAGAATAGGGGAATCAAAAGTAATGACAAGCGGGCGCCAGGAAAGTAGGCGAAGTACCACGCGGTTTGGGATGTAGGGTTTTAGGGTCTCTGCTGTCAGATATCATAAGCTCTAAATGCCAAGTCTAAGCCCCAAGTTGTAGATCTTCCTAGCCCCTAATCCTTAAACCGCCTAAGCCCACTAAACCCTAAAGCGGACACCCTAAACCTGCTGAAACCTAAACCCTGAACCCCCTCAATCCTAGTCCCTAGACTCTATGGACCCTAAATCCTAGATCCGCAAACCCTAAGACCTAAGGTCACTGCCGTGTATGTGCTAATGGTGCTCCTGTGGGCCACTGATGCAATCTCAGTGGGGTCCCTGTTCGATGCAGCTCAGCGAAGCGTTAAGAGGGTTTAGGGTACCTCAGCCCAGATGAGATCATCGCCATTCTGTGTTAATTAATAAGGTGATTCCCATTTAGTTACCCCAATCGTTCTAGCCATCGCCACACGGACATGACTATGTACAGCACAGGGCCCCTAGTCCTAGGCGTTGGGGTAACTCAAAATCCCTTGCTTGTAATCAATTGCAGTACTTTGCAGGGCCCCACTGGACATGATCTGGAACCCTAAATCCCAATCCGTAAACCCACTTCACCAACAATTATGGAAGCCTAAGGGGGCCCCATAACAGGAGACCTTTTGGGACCTTAGGGAGCCTTAGGTAGGCCTAAGCTTCAGGATCCCATAAAACAATAGTGACTTCCTGGGCTACAGGTAGGCGACCATACCCTAAACCTAAACACATGTTCGCTGTGCAAAATCACGCGGCTTAGCGTTTAGGGTGTCGGTGTAGGTCATGGCACGGGCTTAAGGTTTAGGATTTAGGGATGTGTCCAATCCAGAGGAATCTAGACCTGAAGTCATAGCAGTTGCGGCATTATTGCGTCGAAAGTCGATCTCTGTAGAAGTGTCTTGCTCGTTTGTACATCTTAAACTGCGCGTGAACTTGTTTCTTGTCTGCTCAACAACATGGAACGTTCGATGTTTGACTACAGAGTAGCGCATGGTGGCTGATCCTAATCTAGAAACCTGTGCAGGCGTAGATCTGACTCATCCAACTGCGTCAGCACTGCTCAAATCAGACAGAGCAAAAAGGAATGATTCGAGCATGCTTTCACTCCCACATGGGTGGTTGTCAAAAGTAGGGTCCTTTTTTTGGATCCCGATTATAATACGGCACTTAATATTTAGGGTACCCAAAAAGGGACCATAACTTTGACAACCACCCCTATATTACCCTACAATCCCAATATAACCCCTATAATCCCTGTAGCTTCCATTTTCTTTTCCATTATCCCAATATAGCCCTAAACCCTAAGCCCCTTTTAACGGACCTAGCGTTTCCATGCTCTTTTCCATTATCCCAATATAACCTTAAACCCCCATGAAGAGGTAACAAAAACCTATGGGAAGGACCCTAAACCCTAAATCCTAAACCCTAAATCCTAAACCCTAAACCCTAAACCCACATATTCCGGAAGCTGCATACTTTATGGAGCTGAGGTCTACGTGGCGGACGTGGCGCAAAGCAAGGGCTATGCTCATCCGAATGAGCCTTGTCCAAATCGACACATTGCAGGTCCCGATGTATAGCGTTCAGGGCTTAGGTCTATGAACCCTTAATCCTAAACTCTTAGCTAGAGCCCTAGACCCTAAAACCCTATACCCTATAGATCCTAAACCCTGAATCCTAGATCGTTTAGGGTCCATGGCCATGGACCTTTGCAGGGATTGAAGGTTACACTGTACTTGATGCACTTGAAGCATCTTAAACCCACAAGACTCTCCATGCCCTGAAGGTCAGCTCATCCTTCATGCTAAAGATCCCCAAGCCCTGAACAACCCTTTCCCCCGAACTCTATAGCCCTGGAGCCAGGAATCAACAGTTCCAGGTTTAGGGTAGTACCTATAACATCGTACCCCTAAAAGGTTTCCCAATATCAGCCAGAGTCTATCCTGTTCCCCTGAAAAGCCCGTATAGTAATCCCCTATATACTCTCTGTAAAACCCAATGTGAGGACTTTAGACTATGGCTCATGTGGTCCCAATATGGTCTTGATATGAGCCAATGATCCTAAGCGGTTGGGGTTTAGGGCTTGCGGTTTAGCCGTAGAATGCTGCAAGACATCTGTCCAAGAGGCATTGTGTTCCCTTTCTTATCCGGCGGAGCCCGGCAGAACCATTTATGGGATTCGGGGTTTTGGGACAGAAGATTTCAATGGCAAAGGTTAAAGCTATGTCCCTGCGTCTACTTGTCAATAATTCTACATCCGAATTCTAAGCCTTATGGGCCCCTGGTGTCCACTGGAGTAGGCAATAAATCCTAAATCCTAAACCTTCAACCGCCCATACCAGGAGCCCATACTTCCAACCTTGGAAATTCCTTCCCATCCTAAACCCTAAACCCCAAATCACTCCAAAGTTCCCTCAATTTCCTTGCTTGGTTATTTAAACAACACCATTCTGGTGGTTCAAAGGGTTTCTAAAAACTTTGAAGTTGTGTTTATTGGGGTCATATGGGAACTCTGTGATCGGGCTTGAGAACCCCGCGAGGAAGCCTTTGATTGTCTCGTTTCAGTGATCCGGACATTAGCCTTGATCCCTGATTCCTGACACTAACCCTAACCCTCAACCCTACACCATAAGCCCCAAAAAACATGTACCCCGAATAAAACCCTAATATAAACCTTATACACCCCAATAAAACCCCAATATAATCCTAGTATGACCCTAACATAACCCGAATATGCTCCAATATAACCCGAAAGCTTTAACCTTGAGGAATTCATTGGCTTCCTGGAGTCCGTCCGGGGGCTTACGGCCTTCGCAGCAGCGTTCCCGCTTGGCTGCCTGGACTCGAGCCATATGGTTGACGGAGGAAATCTTGCACCACGCATCCTAAACCCCCCGGAACCCTGATGCTTAAATCCGAAACCCAAAACCTTACGCAATTAATCCTTAAATCCTAAACCCTGAATGCAAGAAGGAGCCTTCCAACATGCTAGTAGGATGAGCTAACCCGAAGCCCTGAAACCCCGCACCTCACAGTGAAAAGGTTCAGGATTTGGGGGGTTCCCAGGGTTCAGGTTTAGGGGTACCTTTCCGGGGGTCCCATAAGAAAGATTATAGTATTTGGGGTCTATATTGGGTTCCCCTTATTTTGGGAAATTTCCATTTAGAGTCTGCAAAAGCTTTGGTGGGGTGTGTGTCGTGTGTATCATTATACTCAAAGCAGTCGGAAACATCAAGCTAAACTCCGTAAACCAGTGATCAAGATTTGTTAGACCCTAAACCCTAAAGCCCTAAAACCCTAAGCCCTAAACCCTTGGTTGGCAGCTGAGTTCCTTCTTGTAAGCTCCTAGCCCTCAAAGTTGTAAGCCTCAACACTGGAAAATCCTAAAACGTGTATAAGCCCTCATCCTTGCACGGCTTTGGACACTGTGCTTCGCAAAACAGACATGGTTTTAGGGTTTGCGGTTTAGAGTTTGGGGTTTAGGGTTGAAGGCAGATAGCAGAGACGACCTTAAATTAAACCCTGAACCCAAAATCCTAAACTCTAAACCCTGGGTAGTTTAACAGAACAGGTACCTGGGCTTTCATGAGCTTCAGATTGACATGTTCCTTCCCGACTTGAACAGCATGGACAACTTGTACTGAGGGTTCGCGTTGTCTTTTGAGGGTTAGGATTTAGGGTTCGTCTCTGCAAGGTCGTTCAAGGATAGGTTTGACATCCAAATACGTAACTGTAGGTAAGTGGGTCACAGCAAGACTTTCATGTGTATAACTAGCAGGCCTTCATGTAAGGTACTTCACCTCAAGCCCTAAACCCTAAACCCCAAGCCCTGCGCTGCTGAGCTCCCAAATCCCCTGAACCTCCTTCCTAAGTCCGAAGACCTACACCTCTGACCACTTAGGGTTTAGGGTTTAGGGTTTCGGAGAAGACTAGCCTTTTTGGCTGGTTTTGTGGCTATTCGGTCATTGTTCTACTTTAGGTTCAACCTTCAGTTCTAAACTTCCAAACTCCAAGCCCCCATAACCGTAGACGAAGGCTTTTGACCCGAAGCAAAGCCCAAATGGTCTATGTAGGTATACTGTATATAGTATACCTAGCCCAAGGGTTCGCACATAACTACTTTCGGGTCCAAGTATAATTAACATGTATAGGATATATGAGCTGCTGTTGACATTAGGTTTGCCCAGGGACCTCTAAGGGTGGACAAGGGGTCCATTTGGTTGGTTAGTATAGCTTCTAATCGTAAGGACCCGTGTCCATCAAGTACATAAGGAACTGCCGTAAACCTTAAACCCTTAAATAAAACGACCCTAAACCCTAACACACTTTTTAGGGCTCAGGGTTTAGGCTCATGTTGCTACATGGATCCTTTGGGAAGGTTACCTCTCCGATCGCTTTGACCGCCTGACAGCTCTTCGCCTTCATACAATTTCTGCAATCACTTCAGGAATCAGGGCTTAGGGTTCAGGCTTACGCGTGTAGGTTTTTCGGTTTAGGGTAGGGTTACGGGCGTACGGTCAAGGTTTTAGGGTTATGCAGGGCCCAGGGAGTTTGGGCTTTTATCATGGTATCTCGCTTAAGGAATTTTTGCAAGCAATACTTGTGTTCTAGGTCTCGGGGGTTACAGGTTTAGGCGCTTCGGGTTCCCCTACAACCCTCTTATGAGTTAGGGGGAACCTTGGGGGCATAGTAGAGGTGGAGCCCATGAGGTTAGCGTTCACAGTTCTAGGTTTAGAGTTTAGTGATAGCAGCTGCTCCAAAAGCAGAGTGCCTGCGCGAGGTGCAGGATTTGTTTGCTTAGGGTTTTACATTTAGGGTTTAGGGCTTAGGATGAACTTCCCTCACCATACATGCTTCCCCAACATATAAAGGTATAGAATGGCACTATGAGGCGGGGGGGTATTAGGGCAGTTGGGGGCGGCTATTGTTCGGCGAAAGGGGGTACTCTAGTACGTTGGCCCTATAACCCCTAGACCAAAGGTCCTAGATATCCCCAGATCATCTTTGAGGTAGAGGCCCCCTAACCCTAGCCTGAGAATATGCCCACGTACATCTAGGGCCTATTAACCGCTTTCCAATATCATGGATGATGATGCTAGATTCCAATTGTAGAAGTATAGTAGTGGTTAGCTGAAGCTAATGTTGGTAAGCATTCAGTCTCCTACAGTAACCCGTTGAAAAGGTTCCTGAGGGTCCCCAAGACCTTAAACCGGCTCCTAAAAAGATCCCTTAATATCCACCTTAAAAGGGTCCTTCAAGGGGTACCCCCTCAAAGTTTGTTAAGGGTCCCCCGACCCCCTGCACCCTAAACTCTGAACCCTACACCCTTAATCCATTTTAGTACATATATATCCCTTTAAAGGCACCTAAATAGATCTTACCCTAAGCCCCTAAACCCTAAACCTTCTTTTGGTATCAGATCCTTCGCCTGTGCGGCTTCGTTTTCGGCCTTTTGGGCGCAATCGTCACTCTGCAAGCAGTACACCTAAAGGCGTTATGAGCCATGGTCTAAATAAAGGGGGATTATATGAGGGACTACTATAGGGCTTACTAAGGAGGATACTAGGAGTTTTTACTATAGCTCATATGGTTCAGGGTTTGGGGTGTAGGGTTTTAGGGGTTTAGGGTTCCAGCAGACAGGAGGCTAGAAAGACTGCGAGTGGAGTTAGGATGCCGGGGTGTGGGGTTTAGGTTTGCCCGAAAGATGGCCAAGTGAAATGCTATAGGATTTCTTGGGACTTGATTGTTGAGGTCTTCTTAGGGTTTGGGGCTTTGTGCTTCTTAGATTTCGTAAGTAGGGCTGCTGAGCGGCTTGAGTTGCATAAGATTTTGTTCGCAAGCTTGCAGCTGCTTGTATGGCTGCAGGGTCTAGAACGCGCTTTGGTGTTTAGGGTGTAGGGCTTCTACCATCCTAGGGCTTCTGCCATCATATGGCTATCGCAAGGATTCTTGAGGTTGATGAATACCTTATCAAACTAAAACCAAAGCACACTAGCATAAGGGCACCTTTTTGTGTATTTCTTGTGTGAAATCCACCCCCAAAACCCTAGACCTGCCATGTGATGGGACAAGTTGGATCAATAGTTCTTGGGTTCGGAGTATAGGGTTTAGGTCCAGGGTTCAGGGGTTGGAAGAAACAATGTAACAAGCGACATGCGAGCTACCATCACCAGTCCGAAGCGGTTTTGGCGACCCCAACCCCGAGTCATATGACCATTTTCGTTTACCGTTTGATTCTCCCATATCCAAGGCACCTCATCACCCTCATATGACATCTATCCATGGGCCCCAGAATTTGACTTCTTCAGCCCACCTGAAGCCCTGTACAGCTGTAAGACTACCGGTTGAGATGGGAAATTTGCCTCAGCCTTCGGTTTTCTGGTCGAATCCACCGCCGCCGTTTTGGAAATGCCCATACACCTCTTAAATCTTGAATCCGAAGCTTTAGGCTACACCTTAACCCCTAAACCCTAAACCCCTAAACCCTAAACCCCTTAACCCCAAAACCCAAAACCCTAACCTATTCTGCATTCTGACTTCTCCTTCCTTTTCGCTAAGACAAGGAGCTCCAGGAGGTGCTCTCCGTGACTAAAGCCCCTACCCAGACCCCCATCTAAAAATTAGAACCATAGGGGGAATTATATAAGGATCATATAGGGGTTATAATGGGTCTATATAGGGGATCTAATTTTTAGATCCAGGGGTCTGGGTAAGCCGTGGACAGTTTAGGGTGTCCGCCTTAGAGTCGAAGACCTTACAAAACCCGCTCTCTAAATCTAAAGCCTCCATGTCCTGTCCATGTTCTTACTCATTGGGGGATTTACCCAAATGAGGGGTACCTGTTTGGGGGTCCGAATAATAAGGATTGTAGTATATTAGGGTCTATATTGGGTCCCCCTATTTTGGGAAACTACACTCCCCCAAATTAACATGGAAACCCATATAGCCCCCCGTTTAGAAGGACTGTAGTCTTGAAAGGCCCTTTTTGGGTTTCCATGTTAGTTACCAGGAGGGTACCATTTCATTCTCCATGATAACCCCTGTCTCAGGTGCTCTCCATGGCCCTCCTTTTGGGGCAACTGGATTGGCTGGCTGTGGGCCTGGCTTCCTATGCCATTTTCTTCCAGGAAGACAGGGTTTAGGGTCTATAGGCACCCTTAAGTAGATAGAATCCTAGGTCCCCTTAAAGGGAGGATATAGGGGTTATATAGGGAGAATGGAAAAGAAAATGGAAACTACTATTTAGGGTTTAGGGTTTAGGGTCCCCCTTGAGTAGATAGAATAATGGGGTATAGGGGGATCTTCTTATACCCAAAGCCATATTCTATCTGCTTAAGGGGGACTAGAGGGTTCAGGGATGTTCAATGTTTAGGGTTTAGGGGTCCAGGTGGGTAATCTCATAATCGGTCCGTATAAGCTTCGTGTAAGGGATAGTGGAGCTATATGAGGTCTATATAGGCTTCCTTTCCATAATTTCTCCTGATAATTACCTCCAGGGAAAGGGGAAGGAGGAAAGTATTGTTGCTAGGGGAAGGGGCTATATGGGTTGCAGAAATTGTGGGTTTACCCATCCAATGCTCTAAAGTGTCAGAAACTCTGCTGTTCAAATTACAGGAGTTCAGAACTTCGAAAGTCTCAGGGTTTTGGGGCATCCGGGCTGACGAGGGCAGAGGACACAGGGTTCAGCTTTTTCTTGTGTAGCACTGAGTGATTTTGAGGAACAAGGTAGTCTCTGGAAGCTCGTAAGACAGGGGCGGATGTGTATAAAGAAGGGTTTTGCATGGCGATAAGTTGCATTCCGCATGTTCAGGATGTGTTTCCCATCTTAATTCCCAAATGCGAAGACCCAAAGAGCGCGAATGAATCCTTCTGTTCGTCCCGATTAGTTTCCATTCGGCTAGAAATGGGTAAGGACATCGAGCCAGGCGGCCGTTAATCCTAAACCCCAACCCCCTTAACCCCAAATGCCTCAACTTTAAACGTCTAAACCCAACGGCTAAACCCTGAAACCCCAAACCTTAAATCGCACCAGGCGGCAAGTGGTTCTTTGGATGCCGTTTTGGCAGATATCGTCGCTCGCCTTGCTTCTAAGATCATATAGGGTTCTACAGGAGTTGTAGAAGGGGATATGGGTGTAGACTGTGTTCAGAGTTTAGGGTTTAATTTGTGGGTTTTAGGGTTGGTAGAAAAGAAAATGTTCATAAACCCTAAACCCTAAACTACTATTTATACAGGATTCTATCCCATGTCCCTTTGCAGGGGCATATACTGGGTTTCAAAGGGTTAGATAGGTAAACACGGGGGCAAAATATGGGGTCTAGGTCAGGAGGACCTCCCACCCTGCAATAGTGGTATAATAAGAACATAAGAGGACCCTGATATAATCCCTATTATCCCTTATAGTCACTATTACTGGGTGGGGGGTCCACTTGATGTCTAGGGTTACATAGGGTTTAGGGATATTTGTGTGGGGACATGACCCCAAGAAAGGAGAATGAAACGGACAGTTGAGATTCCATCTCGCGCCTATCCCCAGACCCCCTAAAGGATCCAAAAAATGGAACCCATTACTAATCCCCTAGGTTCCCCAATGTAGTAATCGAGCCATTTTGGGGGGGCTCCATTTTTTGGATCCTTTAGGGGGTTTGGGTCGCATATAAAGGCTTCAGGGTCTCGGGCTATCTGCGGGTTGGCAGGAGACTGAAGGAATGGAGAAGAATATGAAAACCACCTTTATTACTGGAGATTATAGTTGTATAGGTATATATAGGGACTAGTAGAATTATAAGGATCCAATCCCCATTGCCCTACCCCACATCTTAAACCCTGTTTCCCTAAACCCTAAACCCTATCCATTTCTTCATTCCTTGCTTACCAGCGGTAAGGTGTACCAGATGACTCTGTTGGGGGACTCCTGCGGCTGTGAAGATGCGGGGTTTAGGGGTGTAGGGGTTCAGGGTTTAGGGGTGTAGGGTTCAGGGTTTTGGGGTTCAGGGTTTAGGGTTTAGGGGCTTAGAGCTTTTGGTATCAAACCCGAATTTGAAAACTATGTGATGTAGGGCTTGGGCTTCGAGGGCTTCTAGGAGGACCGAGTGATAACAAGGAGCTCAGGGTTCAGGGGAAGATAGGGTTTGGGGTTTAGGGTTTAGGGTTTAGGGTTTGGGGTTTAGGGTTTGGGGTTTAGGGGTTCAGGGTTTAGGGAAGGAAATTCTGAGAGGGTAAGGGAGCTTATGCGCTTCTGATCTCGGATTTGGGGGTTGTGTTTAGACCCTAAACCCTGAGCAACGAACCCAAAGCCCTGAAAGTCCTGCACACAAAATCCTAAATCTTAAATCCTATACATTCCTATTGTGGTTTAGGGCTCAGGATGTAGGACTGAGGGTTTCGAGCTTGGAGTTTAGGAGTCAGGGGTGGCATCAGGGTAGTGTTTTGGGTAGCGCGGGCATCAGGGTTTAGTGGGTGTAGAGTTTAGGGTTTGAGCGAATTGCCACCAACCCGGTTAGGGCTTGGGGTTCGCGATTTAGCGGTCAGGGCTTAGAAGTTTAGAGTTGAAGGTGAAGGTTTTTAGGCTTTAGGGGTTTAGGGTTTTTAGCAGGCCTCCCGCGGTAGTGAAGAGGCAGATAGGCGAATGGAAAGCAAATGGAAAGTATACAATACTGAGGGTTTAAGGTTGATTGTGCTCCCCCCCCCTCAATGACAACTGTCCCCAAAGTTGAGCTATGTCTGTGGGGGTTTCAAGCCGCAGGGGGCAGGAATTTTGGGCCAACTTGGTTTGGGCAGGGTCTACTGAGATTAGTATTTTTTGCACACACACACACATGGCTTCAAGGTCCACATATCACTATCCAGACATTTGTCTAGATCCCCAATTCAATCAAAATCTCTAGACAAATCTGGTATTGCCCTGATGCATGATAATGAACAACATTTCCCCCTGAGCACTGAAGCAAGCCCTGAACACTCCCCCTAAAACCCCTGCACCCTAAGGTACCTGCGGGTGCTGCCCGGACGGCAGCCTATGCCAGGCATTTGAATTGAGTTTTGACCGGAGACACGATATGATACTCATTCGAGCTTGTTGTGGGCTACTAGGAAACAAGGTTTTGGGTTTGGGGATGAGGGTTTGACGTTATTGAAGCTTTGGGTTGTGGTTGAGGATAATGTAAGTTGCTTTCCATCGCTTAGGTTTCAAAAAACGTGGGTGTTGAGCAAAGAATGGCCACACAATGCAGTGCTGGAGATGTTCCTTCATAAGCTCATGCGCATTATGCGCATGAGAAATATTGATTGATCCACGTTCATTCCCTAAAACCCTAAACCCTCGGAACCCTAAACCTGAAGCGCATATGCCGCGAGACCCTATGAATGCCAATCATTAAGCTGTGGTTGCCAGACGCGAAGCCCATATAGTCCTTTGTAGAGCGGCTTCCATGCCATTCTACAATTTGAGCTTCGACTCTTGTGATTTGTTACGCCCCTAAACCTTAACCTTGTATCCCTATATATACCCCCATATGTCCCTATGAATAAGCATCCTAAACCTAAACCCGACCCCTCGAAATCTCGGCTCCAGCAGGCTTCTCATTGTTGGGTCCCTGAAGCAAAGTTTAGGTTGTTATGGGGTTTCAGAACTCCTCAGCCCGAACGCCCTACTTGAACCCCAACAGTATGTAAAATACCAGCTTGTTATTGGTCTTGGCATGGGTTCTGGGTCCAAATAACCCATCTTCCCTAGCCCCAAAGTCAGTGAAAGTCCAGCTTCTTTGACAGGTCGCGGACGCTGATGTGCCTCAGCCGTGATAGCAGAGTTGGGATTGTCCTCCGCAGCAGTGTTTTAGTTTCGAGTTTAGGGTTGAGGGTTTATCCGGCAAAGAGGCTCTTGTAGACTACTTGAACTGGGGTTGCGTGGGGTGCCAGGTTAGGTTGGGTGGGAGTAAGGTTCAGTTTTCAGCGCAATGTCTTTAGGTATTGACTTTGGGTTCTCCGGGTCAAGGATTGAGGGCTTAGGTTTCAAGTTGGAGTTGAGGGTGCTGGATTTCCCGCCCTTCTGCCCACGACCTGTTGTTCTTGGAAAAGGTCTCCAGCCACACAGCAAGGGCTTGAGCGCCAAATCCCGAAGATTTAGCCCACGCGTTTTTCATGCGGAACAGACCTGGAAGACTTCACATTTCAATGCCCTCGAAATGAAACCCAAAACCTTGACGCCTCAAATCCGTCAAGCTCTGGATGCAAAACCCTGAAACTCTAGAAGGTCAAAGCCCTGGACCATAACCCTAAACCTTACACCCTGCGCACTAAGCTATAGTAACTTTAGGCCTGCTTCTATAAGCCCCCATCCATATATCCCCTTCAAATGGGCACTACCACGCCCTAAACCCTAAATCCAAAATCTCATTGCAGGACCACAGCGAGAGCAATGGGCCCTCTGCTGCAGGCGCACCACGAACAACACGTCCCAAGGGTGCAAGGTTTAGGGTTTAGGCCATCCTTTATACTCTTTGGGGTATGGGATTCCTGATATTTATGTAGAATTTCTATAAAGGATCCTTCTTCTCCCTAGGGTAATGTGGGTTAAGTACTAGTTACCACTATTATGGTTCGTTTAAGCGGGTGCTAAGGAGGCTCTAGTATTTAGGAATCAGGGTTTAGGGTTTATAGGAAAAATCCAATTTTGTGGTCCTAGGTTCCTTGTATGTTGGTGGCAAAAGGTATCTCAACTAGACTTCACCATGATAGAGGTAGTTATTAGTCGACCACAGTACGCACATTGTGGGGCCTTATGTGTAAAAAGTCGGCATTACAGAACTTCAGTGTTTGGTGACCCAACATTTGAACGCTTGGACCTTTCGGGTCGAACTAAAACAGCAAAAGCTTGGGCTGTTCTTATACTAGACGTATTTCCCAAGACATTGATACAAACAGGAGGAGTAGCAGCAGTAGTTGGCGCGGAAGTAGACTTACTGGTAGGGAATAAGGGAATACATAGAATAGGGGGTATATTCCCTTAATCCGTACTTACCACTAGTAAGTGGAGTGTGTAGACAGTGTGTTTTGAATAATGGTGCAGAGAAGGCTGGTGAAGAGAGAGTAATTTGGCCATCAGGGTTTCTAGTGAGTGATACTTGCGGGCTGTGCCTAAGGTAGATCTCGGGTGGGGGGATGAGGTGGGACGGGATGCCACGCAACGCCTAAACCCTAAACCCCTGAACCCTAAACCCGTAGGGTTTAGGGACGGCTGTGGAGTGTGGGTTTTGGGCGTGATGGCCGGCCAAGGCCTCTGCAACTTTTGCGTGGATCATTGTTGTTCTATATAGGGATTCCCTAAGATTAGGGGTACCCTTTTTAAAGGGGTTCTTTTGGGGTTATATAGGGATAATGGAGAAGAAAATGGATACTACTATCTAGGGTTTAGGGTTTAGGGTTTATAGGGTTCCCTAAGATTACGGGTACCCTTTTTGCGGGTCCCTATAATAATGGCTATAGTATTTTGGGGTCTTGATTGGGGTCCCCTTATTTTGCGAAACTACCATATGCAGCTGCGTAGCTCGAAGGCTTTTGTGTTCTTCATCACGCGTATGATCTCGAGAACACGTGTAAAACGCAGCAGGTCACGAAGGGGGCAATGCTCCTGAAACCTAAGCCCTGAGCGCTAAACCTGGGCCCAACAGCCTGAGCCCTGAACCTTACACCATAAATCCAACGCTAAAACTTCAACCTAAAATTGAACTGAAAAGTCCTGGTCGCTATAAACCCTAAACCCTAAAACCCTAAACCCTAAAACCCTAAAACCCTAAACCCCTAAAACCCAAACCTTCAGGCAGTTCTCCTGACCCTCTTCGGTCAAGAACTGGGAGGCCAGGGTCAAACCCTGAAGGGGCCTAACGGGCCTAAATTTGGTTTAGGGATGTAGAGTTTAGGAATATGGGGTTTAGGGTTTAGGGACTGAGGATTATGGCCTACGGCTTTCGGGGACAATGGAGAGTCTTGAATGGAAAAAACATGGAAAATGAATGGAAGCTGGGCGTACATAGGGGTTTATAGGCATGATGATCCTAAATTTGAATTCTCATTTACCCCAAATTTGTGAGCAGTGGCTTATACACAGTAGTGGCAGGGTCACACAGGTATTCGAACTCGACAAAATCTTCAGCTTGTTTCCTTACGATGGCTTGCAAAGTTAATGAGCAATGTTTTCTAGCTTTCTTTTTGCTCTTTACATTGCTTTTTCGCAGGAAGGAGCTACTTACCACCATGAGGTCGCTAGCAGCATTCATGCCCAAGCATCGTTCCGCGTGTGCAGCTTCTGTAGTTGTACGGCCCACCCAAGAAGATCTGCAAAATCAATATACTGGAACCATCTGGGATCTATACTAGGATCACAGAAGTTTTATCATGGGTTTCTGTTTCAGATCTAGTGTGAGAGCTTCCCAGGGGGTTGGGTTGGATTGCAGGAAAGCCTGAAGCCTACATGGCCTAATAGTGGCTGAGGCATTCAAAATCACCCGTGATTTTTACTCCATCTAAAACAATCCTTGATGGGAATACTGAACATTATTCGTCGAGCGGATTTTTCATCTTAGTATGAAGTCAGTATTTGATTTAGGTTGATACCCAAAGAAAACCTTCCAACCACGCAAAATCCCTGAAACCTAAACGTTGAATCCCCTGGAACCCGTACTCCCACGCACCCCAAACCCTAAACAACAAAGTAGTCCTACACTTTGCGCTCCTACACCCTAAAGCGATGGTCCCTAAAAGCCTGAGAGCCTAATCCTTGAAACCCTAAAACCCTAAACCTGTATCCCCTAAACCCTATACCCTAACCAGCTTCGTGTGCAGGCCCTGAGCTTCTGAATTGTATCGTGTGGGTTTTGGGGTTTAAGATTCAGGTTCAAGGACCTGGGGGTTTGGCTTTAGGGTTGTAGGTTTTAGAGGTTTTAAGGCAGTGTCTGGTGCCATGCCATGGGTTCTCGGAGTTCTCTTTCCGACCTTGCTGCTCACCTATTTCCACTCGAGTAGCCGGCCTCAACGATCGGTTCACGACCTGGTACAGCTGCACTGTTTTCAGATGAGATTCCTGAAGGTCTTTTGTGAATGAGGTCTAGGGTTTAGGTGTTTTGGGTTGAGGGCACCGCTACAAAGCTTGAAGAGCGGTAATTAATTCCTAGTTCCAAGGCTACGAACCCTCAGCCTCAAACCTCGAACTCTCAATCCAGTATGCTAAGCTAGGCTTCCAGAAACGCAAACCCCAAACCTTAAACATAGCAATATACCCCTCCATAACCCTACATATCCCTACATACCTCTTATATACCCCCCCCCTATATAAACCTTTAAGCGCCAAATCCTCAACAGTTTGTCCTGTCCTCCAATACTAAACCCCAAGCCGCAAGCGAGTAGCCGCGGTTTACGGTCTAGGGTTGAGTCCTAAGCCCAAAGTCCACACAGTTTAGGGTGTGGGGTTAGATTCAAATCCAACGCCGTAAGCCATATCGCCTAATCCTAAACCCTGAACCCTAAGCCCTAAATCCTAGAACTGACATCCTAAATCCTAATCCTTGTTGTACCGTTTTCTGTTCCAGAACTTGCGTAAGTCATCCCCATTCTGCGAGGCGCTGCGCTGGGAAGGCTCCTTGCAGGCGGCTACTTGGGCCTAGTGCCCTGGCTCTACAGCGGTTTAGCGCTTTGGGTTCAGAGCTTAGGGTTTAGGGGCAAAGCCCTCTAAACCATTGAGGAAGCCTACGTCAAGGGTTCAGGATTCAGGATAAATTCTAGGTTTAGGATATGGGGATTGTCCTAAATTACTGTCAATACGGGGTCCTGTATTTAGGTTCCTATTATAATATGGGGCCCTATACAATTTCCCCCATTTTGAGAACAGTAATTTAGGGAACCTTCCATATAGGGCCTAGGATGTCGGTCTAGGGGATCATGGCGAATCAGCCGGAAAGGAAGGGGAAAATGACATGGAAGCTGAGCTCATATAAGCTATAGTCTAAACTCCTAGTCTCCCCCTTAATAATGCCTAGAGTAGTCCCTTATATAATCCCCTATATAACCCCTTTAAGGAGTTTAGACTAGAGCTCATATAGACTTAGTTGCCAAAATTGTGGTCCCAGGTGCCTTTTATACCTGAGATTGGACTAGTGGGTCTCAGCCCCTAAACGCTAAATCCTAAACCTTAAAATCCTAAACACCAAAACCCAAAACCCTGCACCCTAAACCCCCAAAATCCTAAACCGCCTGAGATCTGCTTCTTGGCTCTACTGTGGCCGCAGCGAAGCCCTGCGACTGGGTCTTTGCAAGTCTGGAAGGGGTGTAGGGGTTTAGGGGTTAGGGGTTCTAGGCGTTCAGGGGTTTGGGGTTTAGAGTCTTAGGATGTAGAGTTTGGGACCTAGATTTAGGGTTTAGGGTTTCTAGGGGGCATAGAAGGGATTATATAACGTAGGTAGCATGGGGTTATTTTTGATATAGGGCCGTTTTGGGAGTTTAGGATTTTGTTTGAAAGGATTTATGGCTTAGGAGATAAGGGTGGGGTTGAGGGGTTAGTTAGGGTTCCAGCGCCCTTCGAAGGCTTGCTTCGTGCTCCTGGGTTTAGGGTGGAGGATTTAGGGGTTAGGGCAATAGTATATTTCGTGACCTGCTTAGCACGCTCCCCGGCAAATCATGAACCTTGAAATCTTTTGCCTTGTTGCAAAGAACTCCCATGAAAAGGTCGGGAGAGGATGAGGCTCAGGTTGTTCAACAACACTGTGCTCCCTAGACCCCCCCGAAACCCTAAACCCTGAAACCCTAAACCGCGTAGAGCTCCTCACAAGTGTATTGCCTGAATGACTGTCAGAAACGATTACACTCCTTCCCCTGTTAATCAATAGCCCCCTAACCCCCGAGAAAAGGAAGAAACAAGCATCAGTATCCTGTCAGAATAGATTGGGTAAATATTCATCCTAGTGGGCTTGGGGGGTCATAAACCCCAAACCCTAACCCTTGAACCTTGATACGAAAAAACAAACCTTGACATGATATTAGGGGGTGCGGTTTGGGGTTTAGGGCTTCGGGTTTAGGGTTTACAGGGTTCAGGGCTTAGGGGTTACCTGCATCTTCCAGAGTGATAAAGACAAAGGGGGAAAAACAGCTCGCTCATGCTTCTCCTGATGACCTCTGCAAGAACCGTTGTACCATCCACCTTCCAAAGGTCTTTCTACCTGCCGAGAAGCCTTCATAATGTAAACCCTAAACCCTAATTAAGCCTAGTAGGCGGTGCAGGGTTGCTTCAAGCGGTGCTAGAAAGCCTCAAGGCTAAAAGTCATGGCACGCGTAGGTGGTTGGAGTGTGGCAGAGGGAGAAGAGTCAAGCACATGCGGGTTAGAGGGTTGTAGAGGTTGAGATGCAACAAGGGGTTAGGGTTTAGGGTTTAGGGTTAAGGGTTGGGATTCAAGTGGCCATTTCAATTTATCGGCGCGCCGTTGAGGAGTAAAAAGCTTGATGTCTTGAAGCACCTGTGCCAAAACCGTCAAGCAGTGATCCTGAACTTGTATCAGGGGCCTATCTAACCCTAAGCCCTAAACTGAAGCCTCCAACAGTACATGCCCCTGGCCTACCCTGACATGCTGTTGTTGGATGTTGGATTAGGGTTTAGGGTTTGGGGCCCTTTGCAGGGCATCTAAGACCATAATAACCATATTAGTATAACCCTATGCAACCCCAGTTACCATTCCATTGTCCATGTCCTTTTTTTGCCTTCTCCACTATCCCTAAGCCTTAAATCCTTGACCCTAAGCCCTGTAACTCTATACTTGAAGCCCGACAACTGAGGACGGCGGAGGTGCCGCGGTGGCGCCATTGGCCTCCTCCGAGATAAGCCGGCTGGCAGCAAATTATTTGGTTTTGGGCTTACTCTTCGTGCGTATGCCTTCAAATGTAGGGGTTAGATAGGGATTATGTAGGATGATTGTGGGGCTTGTACAAGGGTTTTATGAGGTTATAGTATTGGGCGAACGGAAAAGAAATGCAAGCCTTTATTTTACGTTTAGAGCTTCGGGTTTAGGGAATGGAGAAGCACACGGAAAAGAATAGGGAAGTTGAGCTGGAGACTAATTTGTGCGGACGGTCAAACCGAGTTATATTACGTATTTTTGCTCGGAGGTAGGCCTCTATGAAGCAACATGGTACACACAAGCAAAGCCCTGAAGCCATAAAGCTTAATAAAGGGGGCTGTTATAGGGTTTCTGGTTTGGGGTTTAGGGTTTAGGGCTTTGGGTTGAGGGTTTAGGGGTATGCTTAATCTGTATCGGGCTCAGGTATGCTTGCACGTGTAAGGTTCAACAACAACATTTAAAGGCTTCCTTCGAAACCATTAGAGACTCACTTCTGCCATTAGAGGAAGTAGACGCCGCCAAGGGCGAGAACCACCACAGAACCTGCCTGTCGCAGACTTGGAGTTTAGGGCTAGAATCTAGCATTCAGGGTTTAAAGTTAAGGATTTTTAGTTTAGTGTCGGGCCTGGCTCCACAAGCCCTCAGTGCTTGGAGTAAGCCCTAAACCCTAAACTTTAAACCCTAAACTCTAAACCCTAAACTCTAACCCCTAAACCCTAAACCTTGCCCACCC
>CAJNIZ010047198.1:433-37147 GCA_905231905.1 Symbiodinium pilosum | reverse complement strand
GGTTTGGCAGGGTTTGGAAGGGCATCTGAGGAGCCCGAAAGAAGCAATTTCTGTGGGTCAAAAATGGTTGCCATTTTTGACCCACAAACTTGGGGATCTTGGGGGGCTTGGGAGTAGTAATAATAGTAGTAGTAATAGGAGGAGAAGTAATAACGGTAGTAGTAATACTAGTAGTAATACTAGTAGTAGTGATAGTACTAGTGATAGTAGTAGTAGTAGTAGTAGTAGTAGCTATATAACAGTTATAATAGTCGTAGTAGTAGTAGTAGTAGTAGTAGTAATGATAGTAACATAGTAGTTCTAATAGTAATAATAGTATTAGTCAGAGTATATTGGCAGTAGTTTAAAAATATTAGCATATTATATTAGTAGTTTTATGACAATATGAGTAATAGTAGTAAAGGAATATTAATAGCATTACTAGTATTAATGTTAATAATTGAAATCAGGTATCAAGGGTACGAAGACCATTGCATTCTCGAGCGAATCCTAGGAAAATCATAGAATTCCCTCAGAAGTCTTACGAATACCATACAATTCTCGAAAAATCTCGCGAAAACTGTAGAATTCTCGAAAAACCCAAAGATTTTGGGTGCCCCCGGGGACCGTGAAATTAGGGCCCGGAACCGTGAAATTAGGCCCTGGAACCGTGAAATTAGGGCTGGGAACCGTGAAAAACACGAAAAACCGTGAAAATAGAAATTGTGAATTGCGCTATTCGCCACAGCAATGAGGGAATTGACAGCTGAGGCTATGGGGAAGCGGTCGCAGCCTGCGCAGGCTCCGAAGGTGGCGGCACCCGACCGAGATGCGGCGCTGAAGCTCATCCAACAGGTTCGATCGAGGGCTCAGAACGGCCCAGCGCAGCCGTCCACACCAGCAAAGTCGACCAAAGAGAATGGTTCTTCAAGTACTGAGACCCGGAATGCAACCCGAGCCCCTGCCGTTTCGCCAAAGCTTGAGACCCCGCAAGCAAACCGTGCGCCAGCCACCCCGCAAACGACCAAGTCGAAGCTTGCTGGTTTTGAGTAATGTTATCGTGTTTATCTAATTACATTGCCCGCTAATTCTTGCCAGCTGCAACCGGTGCTATGTAAGGACCCCAATGAAGAGCCCAGACCAGAAGAAGCTGAAGGTTGAGCCTGCTGGCAAAACAGGAGTGCCCGACTCCGCTGTGCGCAAGGTGGCTCCGAGCACTCCGGCAAAGCCGCCAGGCTAGGCGTGTGTAGATATATAGGCCTAGCTAGGGGATTGCAAGAGATAGGAGGGTTGGCTGGGAGAAACGGGGATGAGGGTGGAGGGAAGGGATGGGATTAAGGGGACGGGGAGACGGGAGGTCCAAAGCTTTAAGCGGGA
The DNA here is from genome assembly GCA_905231905.1 of Symbiodinium pilosum. Taxonomy (NCBI): domain Eukaryota; class Dinophyceae; order Suessiales; family Symbiodiniaceae; genus Symbiodinium; species Symbiodinium pilosum. The sequence continues at coordinate 35,791 of CAJNIZ010047198.1, read as the reverse complement.
GGAAGGGCTGGGATATTTCAATGGAGGGTTTCCTGGAGTGCGACTAGTACTGGCACTGATGAGTACTCGTGCTCCTACAGCTACTAACACGACAATAGCTTATTACTTGAATATATTATAATACTGTATATATAGTTTTATAAGAATATTATAATCATAGTGTAACCAGTAGTAGCATCATAGTAGTAGTAGTAGTAGTACTACTACTACTACTACTATTATTATTATTATACTACTACAACTACAACTATTATAACTGTTATATAGCTACTACTACTACTACTACTACTACTACTACACTGGTACTGCTAGTCCCCATTCTGCATTGACGCCCACTATATATATACATTTTGCGACTGTAGCAGGTGGTTCGGCTGTTCGTTCGCCAACTTCAGCGGAGGTGTTGCAGGAGTTGGAAACCCAGCTGGAAGGTGCTGCGTCTCCCGGGGATGTTTCCATGACCGGCACTCCTGCGGCCCCAGCAGCCAGAAAGGTGGCGCCAGTAGCCACAACTCCAGCCCCAGTAGCCGCAACTCCACCCCCAGTAGCCGCAACTCCACTCCCAGTAGCTGCAACTCCGCTTTCGGTAGCTGCAACTCCAAAGCCCGACTCGCAAAAGCGGCCCCAACCCCGCTGAAGCTGACTGGGATCTTCAATGAGGCGAGCTGGCCCGCTCAGACAGATGACCAAACCGGTGGCTGGTGTGACAACTCTTGGAGAGAGGGGGCTGGAGTGACTCTAGCTGGCTCCCGAGGTCATGGTCATCCTTCTCTGACGGCTGGGAGATGGAATGGGGTGTGGATGTGAGAAAGGAGTATCAGCAGCGGCGAGGGCCCTCCCAAGATTTGGAAGCTTGGCAGCGCCCGGGTTGGAAGGGGGATGTGGCAGCGGCGCTGTCGCGGCAGCCCACGACTTTGGAGGATCAGCTTCGGCCCAGTCACGCGGTTGCCAACTTGGACACTGCGGAAGCCCCAGCCGTTCCCAGTCAAGCTGAGCAGCTTGATGGCCAGGCCCTTGCTGAGCCCACCGAAGTGAAGCGAGGCCCCGACCAGATTCGATCCCAAGCAAGACGAGGAGGCCTGGAGGAAAGATCGAAGAGGCGAATGGTTGAAACCTCACGCGCTGTATATGCGCTTCTATCGCCAAGTGAGGAGTCGGGGGCTCGGTACAGATTATCAAGTAGTAGTACTAGATTTTAAAATTAAAGCCTTGATTATAAGGCCTGACTGGATTCCACAATTCTTTACAGGAACGAGTTTCTCACAAATTACTAGGTTTATTGACCATTCCCCTCCAGGGATCCTTTTGAGAGGCCCTGTCTTAGTGGGGGGGCTCCCTAGGAATCCACTCTGTAGGTAACCTGCTTGAAGGCTCAGACTGGGCGTACAATCGTGTGCATATTAAGGGGATATGCTATATTACCCACCTCCAGGGTCCTACAAAGTATCCTGCAACCCTAAACCCTAGCTACATGTTGTAGCCCTAAAGCCTTATAAATGCTATCTCACGTATACTGGGTTGCTGTTAATGAGGAACTATAATTAGAAGTCCCCGATATGATCAGGAGATATGCAATTCACATATACATATGGTTCCCGCAATTATTACTATAGTTCCTTATTGACAGCGACCGAGTATAACTGTAAACCCTCAACCTGGGCAACCGTGCGAACCTTGAGGCCTCTCACCCAAGGCAAATTTCAAGTGCATCCGGATTCTGTGTTAGCCTTCAAATCCCGAAAGGGTTCAGCCTCGATAGATCTCCATAGACCCTACACCTACACCCCTGTAGTCCTTAAACCCTGAACCGGGCAGCTATAAGCCATAGCTAGGTGGCAACTGCCCGCCAGAGATCGCGGAGAAGCGCATCGCTGCGGAGGGTAGTCCCTGGGATATTACAAAATAATCTACCATTACGACTACTCAGATTCTTATTTCTTTCTTTATATATATATTACCACGACTACTACTACTACTACTACTACTAGTACTACTACTATTATTACTACTACTACTACTACTACTACGACGGAATTATGGGTCTCATTGATCTGAGGTCATTCCAGAATGCATTCCCTTTACTTGCACTACCTCAGCTGCAAAAGCGTGTGGGAGAACAGCCAGCTCCTTATCAAGATGAGGCCGAGATGTTACAGTCCCGAAGTGGTATATCATTGCACCGTGTAGCTACGCTGAATCGAATTGAGAACAAATAGTTAGATTAGCAGGAGCTCCAACGAGCACGAGCTGGCAGAGGAATTTGAGTGGTGGACGTATGCCCGCACGTGCAAAGAACTTGGATCAGAGCTGGCCGATGATTTGGTTGCCCGACATACCAAAGAAGACCCCAGGCGCACGGCTAAATTCATCAAGGAGTACCCTAGCTGCACAAATGCTCGCAAAATTTAGGACCTTGGGCTGGTATGCCGCCAAACCCCTAACCCTGAATCCTCAACCCTATACGCCTACACCCCCTAAATCCTTAAGCCGAATAGCCAATCAGGCACCCCGACTTCGTGGGAAGACAGGCCTTTACCATGTGATCATGAGTTGCATGGCGGTGCCATTTATCGGGAGTTGTAAAAAAAGCCCTGCTTATAGGACATGCTGCTGTACAAGAATTTCTCAAGAGCCCTCGACAGCAACAAGAAAAAATTCGAGACGTCAGCGGAGTTCCTTCTCAAGGCCCAGATCGAGCAAGATGAGATGATGGAGCAAATGTCGTTTGGCAACAAGATTCGGTCATATGCTCGTACTCGGTTCAAGGTTAACGGTTTATAGCCCGCAGGGTAGGGTTAAGGGATTCGGGTTCAGGGTTTACAACCATGCTACTACGCTCCCTATAGTGCTTACTATTTGGAGGGGCGGTTTTACTTATAACCATATTATTATATATACTTGCTTGTAGAAGTCCCCTAATGTCCCCTATGTATCTATAGGTTATAAATAAAACAGCCCCTCCAAGTACTGCTACACCCTGCTACTGTTATCCTGCACATTTTGCAGCTATAATCTATCTGAGGGAGAAGCTCTTGGATGAGCAAGACAAGAATGTGTGCCCCGGCGCTGGGGCGCGCAAAGCTCCCAAGCCAAAGAAGGTTCCCAAGGAAAAGTCACAAAAAGACCAGGCCAAGCAGGCCAGCTGTTAGTGGTTTTGGAGTTCAGGGTTGCAGTTGAGAAGGTTATAATAACCTGCCCAGGCAGACAGCCAGGCCAACATTCTACTTCGCGACGGGGAGGGCTTCAACAAGGACATGATCGACAATGGTGTGACACTAGCCCGAAATTTAACTTGTACAGCCGGGCCATTTCACTACGAAAGCTTTATAGTCCCTGTAGGCCCAGGAACCCCAAAACCCCCAAACAACTTAACCTCCCAAGTCGTACAACACAGATTTTCCGTTCGATCCCAAAATTTTCGCGTCTAATAAATAGTGTGCAGCCTGAAAAGACCAATTGTTATAGCGGCGCCTATGGACAGAGATTCCTGGAATGTACGTGCTAGCATGGGGGCCCGAAAGCATAGTGGTATGAAATCCTGTTGGATTCAGCGTCCAAACTAATTCCTATGATGCCCTTAATCCCTAAATACGTATACCCGCTAGATATATATCCCCGTAATAAATTGTCGCCCGGGACTAGTCAGATCCAAGGGCGCAACACCTGCGCGAAGCGATGATGATGGATCTTGGACCTGCGCAGAAAGCGCTGCTGGATGCTAAGGCTGCAATTTCTTCTGCCCTGGGACAGAAGGCGAACGAGGAGGTTTTGAAGCCGTTGGTCGAGGATTGCTCTTGTAGTGTACAGCTCGGGATCATATGGGTGGTTGTCAAAATTATGGTTCCTTTAATTTAGGTATACCCTAAATATTAATAGGTGCCGTATATTATAATAGGGATCCAAAATTTAAAAGGGACCATAATTTTGACAACCACCCATATAGGAGCCCAGACATATAAGATCGTAGGTCTCATTATTATGATGGCCCCATTATGAAATACACGCCCACAAGGAGACCCCCGATGCACTTTAATTGTCCACTACAGCAAGGATGAGGTTTGACTAGGGTCTAGGAATTTAGGGTGTAGGATTTAGGGTTCATATTGTTTAGGGTTTAGGGTGTAGGGATGGTAGTAGTGCAATATGACTACAGGACATTGCGAATGCTATGGTGCAGTTCAAGAAGTTCGCTGAGCCCATTAGGACGGCCATCAAGAAAAGTGCAGCCCCAAAGGCTGGGGGGAAGGCAAAGGCGAGGGCTAAAGCGAAGTGCTAGCAATTTTGCTGCCGATCAATTGATCATGTCATATCACGCGTGTCTAGAACGTTGGAATGCCAGCGTAGCTCCTGGATCTGGTTGCGCTCTGCCGGCCCCACATATCACTAGTGCTAGCTAGGTAGCGGGCTTGTCGTACAACAAACGCACTGCAAGGTAGAGCAACCAGACATGGGTATGTGCCAAACTCGTATTGTCCATATAGAACTCTACCCCCAATGCAGTATTCTAGAGCATAATTTAATAAGAGCATCCCGAAAAAAGTTCACCTCTATCTGGCACACCCCCACAGGGGGCGCTTACTCTGTACTGGGAAAACCTAGTCGCTAGAGTGGTGCATGGGACCCCTGTGTACAGATGCCGTGTATATGTGATTGATCAACTTTAATGCAGGCCATAGGCCTAGGGCTTGAAATCAACAGTGCACCCGCGCGGAGCCTCCAAGACATGCGCAAAGAAAAGCGAGGATCAGCCTCATCTTGAATAGCTTGCAGGGTCTAGGGCCGGTTTAGGTTTAGAAATTAATGGTTATGGGGTATATATATATATATAATTTAGGGGTATAGGGCTTCGGGGTTTGAGTTCTGACTGCAATCAGGTTGCGAGTAACTCGGGAACGTTTAAAGTTATATCTGTCAATCCAGCATGCTGTGGCTACAGCACAGGGGATCCTATACCCTATAGCTAGAATAGGCCTGAACAATAATCTTCTGAAATCTCGAAGAGGGCTTGCAATGGCCTGGGTCTGTTGGATTATAAACTGATCCATTTTAAGGGTTATATACATATGGGCTAGTAACAGGGTCTGTTGTCAAGGCCTCATATGATCAGCGTGAGAGTAATAAGCCATCCCCTGCGCAGGTCGCACGTGCCGAACTAGGCAGCAGTCGCCTACCAGAGCTAGAACTAGATCACGAACAGTGCGACGAGGCTGACTCAGCTAGCTAGCAAGATTGTGCCCAGTAGATCATGATCACAGTAATTCCCTGTCCCGAATCCTCATCTTATAAATCTGACAGTCATATCTTCGAGATCTGTGTCCCGGCAAAGCCGATCAAGATCTTCTTCCCCACTGGCAGGCTCATGTTAAATAAGGGATACATTATACTGGCTATTCTTCATAAAGGGACCTCTATATAACGTACGTGTATGTACATAATTATATAGGTCTATGATTATAATAGGGGTTTAGTGTTTAGGGTCTAGGGTTTAAGGTTTCTGGGTAATTACAAGCTATATATATATATATATAGCTACTATACCCAGATTTTAATGACCCTTGTGATGCGGGTGTCGATTGTAATACCCTGGCCAGATCATGAATCTTTGAAGCCGCGATCCGCAACTAGACCCCGATCCACTCCAGGCCATCGGTGGCATTCCAGATAAATTCCCGGGCCCGGGCCCATCAGCTAATAATGATAATTGCCCGCGCTTGCAGGTACGCAAGCTTCGAAACCGCGATGCACAACTAGATCCCGATCCCCTCCAGGCCAGAATTAACAGCGCAATCCTGAAAGCATGTAATTCCTCTCCGGTAAATTATGAGTCGATCATGCAGGCCAAAGAGTAATGCGAAGCAAGCTTCCCTTTGCCGCCCATGTGCCACTTGGACGTGTTAGATTATAATGCGCAAGCTTCTGGATGGGGTAGATGACGTGTACTAGATAAATTTAAAGCTGCTGTAGATCAAGATCCTATGTAGCGGGGTCTGGCGTGTATACCTTTGAGGCTGAGATCTCTGGGCGAGGGTCACGACTCTGCGTGGTCATGCGTTAAGAATGCACAAGCTGCAGCGCAGGAGCTGATGGGTGATTTGTATTATAACAGTTTTGAGGCTATTTCTGGTTTTGGCGGGGAGTATAGCTTGGGTCTTTAACAGGCTATGGACCTCATAATTTGGTGTTTGTAGATAGGTTTTTGTGTTGGGCAGGGTGCTAGGGCTAAAGTCACATGACCAGCAATTTTGAACCCAGTCCTGCGTACTTAAATGTAAGATGCAATATAGCCATTGTCCAGGAAGCTGGGGCGAGCCGTTTACACAAGGCTACTCGACGATTGTCAAAGATCAAAAGCTGCTCCCACGCGAATCGTGATTTGTTCCGATTTGTCCGCCTACCCATCGTGCCCCGTCTACTATTTCGCTGCTAGCATTTGAGGGCTTATAGCGGGGAATTCTAAGGCCACAAAATTTCTAAGTCGATGTGTACTCCCAATCCCGCTTGCGCGAGAAGGCTATCAGCTATGTTGACACTGTGGTCTTGGAACCCAATGATGCTGACCCGGAGAAGATCATTCCTGCGCGTCTTCCTATGTTCGATCCTCACGAAATTATCAACTGGTTGATCATGACAGAGCGTGTCACCATCACAAGCGAGGAGATCGAGTGCCATGATCATATTGTGATTTTCCAATTTTTTAACAAGACTACAAACCCCTGCAGCGCTTCTTTGCACACTTGTTCACCCCATCCCATTATTAAGGAAGTATTGGAATCATTTCCGGAGATTGGAAGTTGAGTGGGCGAAAGAACACCCGGCAACAAACAACTACGTTCCTATCTCTGCCACCTGGCTATATATATATATATATGCATGGTCTCTGAATTGCTCAATTTTGCGCCTGAGCTCAACACGTAAGACCTTGAAACGGACATAATACTATAGCTATATCCTACCCATATACGCCATAGTAACCACATTAGCGGGCCCCCTGGAAACTTGTAATGAGGCTTGAGCTGTGTTCTGTTAGAAATCGTTTCAACCCCACGTATGACCCATAGGAGTTCTAAACGAGATCATTCATGTAGTATCAGGCTTCAGGTTATAAGGGTTCGAGCCAAAGGATAGGGTTTGCGGGCTCCACGGTATTCAAGCTTCAGTTTGATGTTTTCGGCTTCTGAGGCTTGTAATTACAATTATGGCGTTGAGGTGTAGGGTTTCGGGTTTCGTATTTAGGGTTTCAGGGGGGTCAGGATTTTAGGGCTTATATGTTTTTTTGTTTTTACTGGCCGCGCAGCGCCCCATGAACCCGTGCACGCTTCTCAGATCTACGGAGACGCCGCGCAGTACACGCGGGAGGGTGACAAGTTCTTGGCCATGATGATTGGCTTTCCGCTTCACAAGATCAAAGGTAGATCATGATATACATGCCCCTATTAAAGATTACTATTGTACCCCCTTATAATGTTTTTTGCTGAAAGCGTTTGTGAGAGCGTTGGGCGTATTATATTCCTAGGGGGATTGTACATTCATGGCAGCATCCATGCTGCCACCCTGCAGGTGAACCATGGAGGCAAACGTTCGTGTTCTTCATCGTCAATTCATATCGAAGCGCTGGACAAAAGACACTGCGGCCTGTTCTGCACCGGGTCCAGTGGTCCCTGAAGGCAGCTTTCGAAGGCCTAAGGCCTTCTGTGGGTCCGGACTGCAACGCTGAAAGCATACCATTGAGACATCGCCGTCTCGGAAAAAAGCTGTGCCGCCAGTTTGCGCTCACAGAGTTCAAAGGGGATTGGGAATATCACCAGATGATCTTCCAGCTTGTGACAAAGTGGAATGGCAGATTTATTTGCCATCTCTGCAGGGCTTCACGAAGACCCCTAGACGGAGCAAAATGCTTCAGCCTTTTCGGAGCGCACCACCAACGAAGAAGCTGCGTTGAGTCCATTGTCGAGTGCATGCCGCCCGCTCCAGTGCCTTTGATCTTAGTACCAGGGTACCACCCTGCCTTGATCAAATTTTGTGGAATGCATACATTGGCGCTCGGAATAGTTCAGACAGCCAACGCGGAATCACTGTTGTGGATGTACGATCATGGAGTGCATGCAGACACACAAGATCTTGATACGCATCTGCGACATTCCTACCTTGACTTTCGCCAGTGGCTTTCCAGACACGGCCTGTCGTGCTCGGGAAGGATGTTTAATTCCAAACGGATCCATTGGCCTGGGGCCGAGTTTCCCTTTCTTGCCTACAAGGCCTTTAATGGAAGAATTGTTGCAGCTTGGGCAGCCAGCGTGCTTTGCTCGGCCCAAGTGCAGGCCAAGATCACCGAACGCAAGCCTTTGGAAACTGATGAGGCCTATTCACAGCGGATGCACTTGAACAGCATCATCACCAGCTGCATGCAGCTAGATGCAGCACTTACAGCCTTGGAATGCTAGCCTAGCTATACCCCTAGGCATGTAAGAGTTCTCCTTCTCGGCTTTTTACAACGTATACCCCATCATCATATATTTGTCATGCTCAGGTACGAGCTCGCTGAGTTTCACAACGATCTGGAATGCTGCGGCCGCTACCTGTCGGAACCGGAAGCAATGCAGCTCTACAGAAGAGGCGGGATCCGGATATGGTCATGCATGTCCTTTCGATTTCAGATATCGATCCATCGTTCATATACGCAACTCCCTGCAGGAATGGTGTTCCTGTATCTGTTCCGCGAAGCCGCCCTCATTTACAATCGCCGTCGTGAGCTGCGCTTTCAGCTTCGCCCGAAATTGCACGCCCCTTGCCTGATCGATAAAAGTATAATTGCAGTCGACGTCGCTAGAAGCTTGCAAGCGTGCAAGGCTCTGGAAGAGCTATTGCGGAGCATCAAGGTTGAGAGTCGCTATGGCTGCGCTAGCATGTTTGAGCCTAACTGACTTATAAGGTGAGATTTAGGGTTTAGGGTCTAGGGCCCGGGGCTCAGGGCTTGTGGAGCTTTAGGGTTTGCGGCTGAGGCCTTATAGGGATAAGGTTTATAACTATAGGGTTAATAGCACGATAGGTTAGGGGTGATGACTTTTTAGGGCTTAGTGCGTGTAGGAAATTGAATACATAAAGCCGTTCATGAACCAGCACGGAATGTGCTTTCAATTTTGCATTCCCATATCCAAGGATACAACCCGCGTTTTTTCCAAAATTACACCGAAGAAAGTTTCCTGGGAAATCTTAAGATCCTGGCCGTCAAAGCTATAGCGAGCACTCCGAAGCGGTTCGAACACACGATGCTTGCCCGGTATATGCTGAGGACGGGTGTTTAGAAGCAATTATTAATTGATCACATCTTTTGAATTTAATGGGTATAGGGTTTGATTAGTGCTAGTACGGTTTATATTACTAGCCCTGAAGGCTTCTTGCTGATGATCCAGATCACATGGCATCGCATCTTCGATGCTGATGGCTGACCCCTTGGCCAGCTACATCCTAACAAGCGCCCTTAAAAACACCAACCAGAAAATCCCGCCAAGGACCTTGCAATTGAAGCCATTCACCACAAAACCCTGTAAGTGCTGTAGCCCTAGATTTTGAATCCTAGACCTTTAGTCTTAGAGGCCCTACAAGCCCGCAACCCTTTACCCTCTAAAGCCTGAAACCCAAATTGTGCAGGAAACAGTACGTACCTATTCACATGACTCCATGAGGCTCTTCCCCTATCTACGCATGTTTGGGTTTACAGTGCCACATGTCATATGTTTGCAATATGCGGCAATTTCTGTGAATTCTAGGTAGAAATCCTTTCCTTATAAGTCATCATCTTTAACCCAGAATGCTAAATAAAGTTCTCGGTCCCTCGTAAGTGATGGATCTGGCCACGGGCTAGCGGTTACCTAAATTCGACGGTCTAGTCACTAATTCAAGAACTCCCAAGCACTTTTGATGGTAAAAACCCTGCATGACGTGTTATAGCAACCTATATATGAGCAGTATTAATCCCTACATGGTTTATTTTTCCTATTTAGCTGGTCGTCGTGCAGGATTTTTACTATCCAATGGATGTTGCGGACGGCGCCACAAAATGACCGAGCATTCGAATTCTCTTGCATGCACATAGATCTAAACACCGAACTAAATACTAGGGCTTCTAACTGAGAAATGAATAGGGTGACAATAGTAATAGGGAGCATAACCAGCAATGAGGATGCTATATATTTTACATTCGAGCTGGAGAGATGCTGAACTTGGTCATGTCAGAGCGAATAACCCTTTTAACATCCAAGAAGGTACCCCCAAACACAAAGCAGAAGGGAATCAACAATATAGGTCGAGGTGGATCCAGGTTTCTAGGGTGCTGCAGTTGTCGTTTTCTGGTAGATGTGGAAAATCAACAGCATCATGAGCAATGGAAGCGAGCATCATGAGCAATAGCTTCAATCATCCATTATCCTACAAACCACCTCTGGTTCCCAAACCATGTCTGGTTCCCATTATATTTGGGAACCAACCGGTGGTTCCCGGAACCATTTCCTGGTTGCCTGTCTCCTGAGCACTTGGGGTGGCCTGGGTATGCTTTCTCTCTGATTCTCCGTAGACTTTAGGGTCTAATTATGGACTTGGATGCCCGGGGTGACAGTACACAGCCCAGGAAGGAAGTGCTGGACCAGCTGAAAAAGTTCTTGGCCGACAGCGGGACCAGCGACGACGAACGAGAAGGGCCGCCTAAATGTTTCTTGCCTGCACAACCCCGAAAGGTCCGAGTGGCGGTATCACATATTTTGGCAACTCGAAGTAGTTCCATGAGAACCCATTTGGGCCAGCATGTAGAATATGGCTGCATGGACTCATTGGGAATTAGGTTTGGATGGTTGTCTGGCAGCTTTAGGGATTGGGAATTCTCCAAAACATGGTCCCTTTTCATTCTGCAAAATGTAATCTCTTTGAGGCCCAAGGAGAACCCGGCCAAGGAAGACCCCTGATTTTTCCAACCCCTCAGAATCTTGACCGGTGATGGTGCTATCAGAAACCATCTACGAGAATCCAGCATCTCTTACGCGTAATTACGTAAAACCGCGACAGCTTTGGCACGCCCTTCTTACAGCTTTTGTAACCCAGAAGGTGTGCCACATTAGGCAGGCACCCTGAAATGGCTTAATGTTTTGAGAAGCAGCAACGCCTAAAGATTAGACGCATGCATTTAGGCATCTACCCTAAACCCTTAACCTGCATTTTACGGATTTTCTAGAGACGTTGCTGAAGTCAAAGTCCCTTCTACCCCAGGAATTACGGTAAATTGGTGGTCCTAAGTGGTCCATCATGGCCCGTTGATTTGCACCTGCATGCTCCTGCAGCTGTCTCCGTGGAACGCTTGGGGTTGATGTTTCCGGCTTGGGGTGCTTGAGGTTACAACCCCACCGCCCCTGAATTACTAGGGTCTATGGTTTGTAGGTTGGTTACCCCGCCCTATAGGTACCTCCTCACTGAAGGTAATTTTAGGAGAGCTAGGGTTAATCGATGTTAACTAAGGAGGAAGGCAGGGTAGTATAGGGGTGGGTGGTAGGGGGACCAACACTAGGATATCATATCCGAATCAGTATAAACCGCTTTGTATTTCCCTATATATAACACCAGTTTCCATTTCAGTTTCCATGTTCCATTTTCATTTTATTCTCCATTCTTGGGGTAAGCGCAGGGGAATGCAGAAGATGCGGATAAGCGCCCTAAACCCTGAACCGTACACCCCTAGACGCAAGATGGCGAGATCAGGTCTTCGAGTGCCTCTCCAAGCATCTGGTGGCCTCAACGTGGCTGTGGACGTCTTCCACGTGGCGCTGCCAGGGCTGTGTCTTGGGCTTGAGGTTTAGGGCTTGGGGATGCTTACGGTTCAGGCCTTAGGGTGTTTAAGGCTTAGGGGTCTGTTTAAGCCTACTTTTACCGTGGTAGGTTTGAAGCTTTTTCAGTTGTTGAGTTCAAGTGCCTTTAGTCTGTTTACCATCCCATATTGATAGGGTCCCCGAACTTGCCCTATACCTAAGAGTTTGAGCTCTACAGCACCAACGAAATAACGGAGAACCAAGTCGAGACAAGCATGACATGTTCAATTGAAACTGGGATTATATGCGGGATCATTATGCGGGTTGCAGGTTTTGGTTTAGGGTTCAATGGTCACCGGCTGGGCCATTGTTGAATACGAATCTTTAAGTTTATCTTCAAGTTTGGGCATAGCTTATACCGCAACTAGATGCAGATGGTGAATCTAAACAGCTAGCACAAGCGCCCAATGGGCCTGAAGCCCCAAACATGCCTAGACCCCCGACCCCTCATAGTACCCTTTGGTGGGTACCTAACTGTGTGTATATAGCACAGACATAAGATTAGATAACCTGCAGAAAGGGGGTAGGGTATAGGGGTCTGGATAGTATATGGACTTAAACCGTAGACAGACCCTTAACCTTCAACAACGCAGCAATTTCCATGCTCTTTTCCAGTCCCTTTACATACCCCCCCTCCACGATATTTCTTTAACAGACATTTAGAAGATATAGCCTTCTCTATACTTTAATGATGGTCGGGGTAACCCTAAAACCTTAAAGTAGACCCTAAGCATCCATGTAGGTATATAGTATGTGCTGAGGGCTCAAAGGGGCTCTCATGTAGTTACTTCAGGGGTCAGGTATATACGATATAGCTACATGGGCCCTAGACCCAAAACCCGAAATTGTAGTTTCCATGTTCCCGTCCATTCTGCCTAAATAAGCCTATATACCCCTGTATGGTATATCCCTATGGGGAACCCTAAAGTAGAGGTACGGCACCAGCGACATGCACCATCTGCTGGCCATCACGGAGGATGCAGAGTCTCGAGTCCAGCCGGAAGCCTTGGCAGACATCGGGTTTAGGGTTTTTGGGGTTTAGGGTCTAGGGGTTTAGGGTTTAGGGGTTTGGGCTTTTGGAGTTTTTGGTTTTGGGGGTTTGGGGTTTTGGGGTTTAGGGTTGTCAGGTGGTTCTCCAAGTCTATAAGTACCGGAACCCCAGAAGTAGGTAACATCACAGCCCCACAACCCCAACAAAAGCCAAACAAGGCAATTTTCTACATGCTCTTTGGGGGGTTCAGGTAATCCCTACATTGGGCCTGACAGTCTATAAGTAATGCCTACTTTGGGCTGTTTGCACGCGTAGGGATTAAGGGATATGTAGGGTATATGGTATACAGGCCTATAGAAGGATTGGGGCTTCCATGACTCAGAGAGGTCCAATTTTGCCCACAAAAGACCACAATCCTGATTACAGGGACTCCCCAGAGGGGCTTCCCTGTTATATTTTTAGAATCCGGTTCAGGCTTCTGGGACAGCGAAGTTTAGGTCATTGATTACATTCGCTCTCATTCTATCATGCAGTTCAGGGCTTAGGGTGTAAGGGTTCAGGGTTTACCTGTAGTGACGGTTTACGCAAATGGCCGCAGAATATACCTTGTTGCCCCCCAACATGAACCTGCAGCTCAGCTCATACCGTCGGAGGCCCCGCCGGCAGAGGAGGTGGCCGAGTCAGTGCAGGAGCTGCAGCAAGCTTTGAAGCGGGACTCCCTGATGAAGCGGCCTGCTGCAGCGGAGCCAACTGAAAAGGCTGCTGGCAGGAAGCCGAAAGCCAAAGCGGCAGCAAAGAGCAAAGCTAAGCCTGCTCCTGGAAAGGCAGAGGCTGGAGCCGCGGGCAATAGGTAGGAGATTCGCAAACGCCCCGCTCAGGGGGGCTGGGTGATCGAGGACCGCATCAGGCCCAAGACGGGCAAGGCAGACCGACACTACCGCAATTCCCAGGGCCGAGCCTTCCGCACCCTGACCGAAGCGAAGGCTGCTGGATATCGTGAGAAGCCCTGAGACAAGTTTGATGGAGAAAAATATCTTGCCACTCACAAACTTGTAAGTTCCGTTGCACAACCCTTCAGTGCTTGGATTTTGGCTTCTGGACCTTCGAGGACTTTGTTTCAGAATTCCTTCAAGCAGAAGGAACCCTATCCTTCCGCACTAACAGCGCATTAGAGTGTCCTTAGAAAGACAAGCGCCTTTGTCGTGGGCCAATGTTGTTTGAGGAAGCGAAGTTGGAGGTTGGCGCTGACCAGCACGCAGTTGCAGCCAATTACCCCCCCCCTGACCTTCTCTGTACATCCGTATGAAATGCAAAGCCTGGATTCAGCGAAACCCGACACCCTAAACTCTACACCCTAAGCCCCTAAACCCCTAACTCTAAACTCTAAACCCTAAGGCCCTAAACCCCTAACTCTAAACCCTAAGGCCCTAAACCCCTAACTCTAAACCCTTAACAAGGAAGCGGATCAGCACGCTATTCCTCGCAGCCTGCTTTCCGCCCGCGGTGTTTCGGCCGCCTCGGGCCGATCTCAGTGGCTGAGCTGTCCTGTTCTGGCTCTAGGGGGAAGTAGGGAGGGGTTATTTAGGGATAATGGAAAAGAAAATGGAAACTACTCTTTAGGCTTAGGGTTTGGGGTTTAGGGTTTAGGGCTTAGATTCTTAGGGTTTCAGGGATTAGGGACTTGGGATTAGGGAGTAGGGTTTAGGGTTTCCCTGGCACAGAATCTGGGCCCAAAAACAGGGGTGTAGCGCTTAGCGCTCAAAGTGTTGTGCATCAGGGTTAAGCGCTTCAGGTGCTTGTTATCTGAGATGAGGGGGGCAGGGTTTGAAAAAGGAATATAAAGTTACATGGCCTTATGATGGGTGTGCATATCTACATTTGGGGCTGCAAGAATGAAGTGGTGACGGTTGATTGGCATTAGGCGTTTTTGTTTTCAGGGATGGCATGGGGACGTTTGTGGGTTTATACTGGCGACAGAGTAGGCTCCAGCATGCCCAACGCCCTAAACAATCTTGAAGCAAAAGCTCCCTGATCCTATGAAGCTCTCAGCTCAACCGCCAGCTAGAGCCTGAACGCCTTTGACCAAACTCCTGCACCCCTATTCCCGAGACTTTAGAGCCCAACCTCGTTTCCTACACCCTACGGTCTTTAACCCCGGATCCGCAAGACCCTCAACCCCACTCCTCAAAAGCAGAATCCCGAAGCCCTTGACCCTATACTCGAAGATGCCTCTCCCCTTCAGCTCGCCAAGCCTTAAGCCCTAAACTCCCGGAGAAGCACCGTAACTCCTAACCCCTGAACTTCTGCAGTCCTCCCCCCCAAAGGTCTGTCGGGAGCTCCCAGACTAGGGCGGAGGTTGTAGAGTTCTACGATGAGCTCTCAGAGATGACACTGCGCCTTGGTACCAGGCGGATGGTGATTTCCGCTTGGGTTTTAGACTTGGATTTAGCGCTGATGCCTTATATACTTACTGCATAGATTTAGATTTAGCGCTTATGCCTTATAGATTTACTGCATGGATTTATAAATTTAGCGCTCAGGGTCCATAGACTCACTGCGCAGAGCCCTAGACATCCCACTATGACTAGATGAGGCCTTCCTAAGAACTCAAAGCACCCGGCCCAAACGGACCGAGTGCGTAACCCCCCCCCAACATAACTCAGAGCCCAAAACAGGGCCCTTTCAAGTGGACAGTATTCTCTGTTGGGCACGTTTTGGGGGTCCATGTTAGTTGGGGAAGGCTATTGCCCGATGTTTCAGGATTTTGGAGCAATGAGCGTTGCGATTGTCAGACACTTGCAGGTTCTGACCAAATTCGAACCAAGAGTCTATGGTAAAGCCTGCCCCCCAAACCCTTAATGATATTAACTTATCAAATACTTGTTGTACACATTTTGCGGTACTTACTATTATCAGGGTGTTAGTGCTGGGAGTTTTTCGTCAAGGTGCTCAAGAAACTGTAGCCCCAAAAACTGAACTGTCCGAGCAAACCCAATGGGGTTCAGGGTTTATAGGGCTTCTACTGATGGATGTTTGGATCCGTCTTGTCACCCCAGACATAGTCAGTACGATGAGAAGATTTTGGTAAAAAGTGCGGGCCTTTGCTTATCGTATGGCACTTACAGGGTCTATATTCTAGGGTGTTTTTCAGAGGCCGATGATCACGGGGAAGGCCCCCCTCCACACACCCTACACGCGAGGCATCATTGTCTGGAAGTTTACGGAATGGTTCAGCCCACAACAGCGAGTTGATAGCCAATTCTCGGCCGTCACTTCTTGTATCTGCAATTTGCATATAGTCCTCCCCTCGTCCCCCTAATATGGTTATACTTGGAGTATAAAGTACGGTTAAGCTGAGGCTTCTGAACGCCAGCACAGACTCCATTGACATAGCTGCCTGGCTGGCCGTGGCTTGTGGAAGGTTCTGGATGATTTCCGGGATGTGGGGGATCATGGGAGCCCAAGGCTCAAAAAAGGATATGCGTTGCAGTATGAAACCCTAAACCCTAAACCCAAAAAACAGGGCAGCCTCTTCTGAATCCTGAATCGGAAATATCTTTGAGGACCCTTCAAGTGTCTTTTATTCACGCTTGATCCTGAGGGGGCACTTTTTTCCCTACTAACCCAAAGGCTTCATGTAGCTATATAAGGGTTTAGGGTTGAGGGTTTAGGGTTTAGGGTATGTAGTAGATATTTGGGCCCTTCAGTAAAAATGGGAGCCTCTTTGAGCCCTAAGTATTTACAATGTACCTATATGGACCCATAGGGTAGTAGCCAAGGACATAGCTGGGATCATAATCTCCGCAAGGTCTCAGGGTAGGGACAGCGCAGACGTACAAATCCTCAAAGGTTTAGGGAGTTTAGGGTTCAGGGTTGTGCAGTTGGAATCCCCTTAGTGTCCCATTTTCAAATTCCGCATACCCCTGCACGTCTTATTATTGCTTGGACCATAACCGCCCGCCAATAATGGAAGATAGGACCAGATAGGACTCCATGAATAGAAGTTGAGGCCTTTAGGCCTGGATTTTTCGGCACGCGGGAGATTTCTGGCATCGTTCACTCTGCCTCAACCAGGAACCCAAGTCGAGTCCCCTTGTGATCCCCTGACTCTGATCTTGCAACAATGCGTCTGAGATTCGTGTAGCCAAACAGTTCAGTACCCTAGGCCAAGTCTGCGAAGCACGCTCAGCCCTTTTCAGCCCTCCACCCTCCCCGGAATCCCCAGCAAGCTAAATCCCAGACTTCACGGAAATTATCCGGCTTGACAAAGCTCCACCCAGAGAAATGTCCCTGCTACGTAAACCATCATTTGGGCCTGGCAAGGGGTGCTGTGCAAGCCGCAGGACCCAAGTTGTAGCAACATATGAGCTGCAGTCTTATAAACTCCTTAAAGCTTAAAGGGGAGTTCGAGAGGGGATTATGTACGGGAGCTTTATAGTGGTTAGTAAGAGGGATAGATACTAGGAGTTTCGACTAGGGCTCATATGGTAGTTTCCCAAAAAAGGGGACCCCCATATAGACCCTAATATACTACAATCCTTGTTACAGGGACCCCAAAAAGGGACCCTTTATTTTGGGAAACCGCTCATATAGAGACATGACTCAGGAGGAGGCTACAATGCATTTCGCCCGGCGGTCTGAGAGAGGACCCAATATCTGCAGACACTTTCTGTGGGCTAGCCACACGGTTTAGGGTTTAGAGTTTAGGGTTTAGGATTTAGGGTTTCCCTATAAGGGTCCAGGTAGGTAGAAAGTAGATACTTAGCGCCCAGAGGGGCTCCCATATACGCCCAGGTATGTACTATATGGCTACATGGATCCTTTGGGTTGGGGGAGGGGATTTCCGACCCTAAACTCTAGACCCCACTGGCGTGCAAAGGGACTCTCATGGAGACCCCGAACAGGGACCAAGAACATGGCTGGAATGCATCCCGGCCCAACCTGAATTTGGCGATTGAGCTGGCCTTGAGTGCTACTTGGGTCATTTTCCTGCCTCATGGAAGGATCCCCACATATGCCCGGCCAAGCATAGGGTTGGCCTTGTGTACCCCCAAAATACTAGAGTTCCCCCCATCCTTGAGAAAACTTCATATGCGCGCGCCTTCTTCCCAAAGTTCAGTTTGTCCTGCCATGCAGCGGAGTGGCATGAGGAGGATCCTACTTATCCTGTGAATCACTGATTATGTTGAAATGTCCCAGTCTGGGAGCTAAGGGCGAAGTTTAGATTTAGGTTTGGGTTAGTTTTCATGTTGAGAACGCCTTCCTCGAGCGGCATCCAAGTACGATTTCCACTCAAATTCTTTTAGCAGTACATGATTATCAAGAACGTGGTTCTGGGTTCCCTGTCAAATTCGAGTATTGGGTACAGTACCTGAAATAGACCCCAAGAAAATATAGCTAATTATCTGAGATTGTACCCCTTAACCCTAAAATCGCGGACTTTCAACTTGAACCCAAACCTTGACCTTCAAAACATCTCCTCAACTCCAAAGACGACCTAAGCCCACAAACCAGAAGCCCTAGACGCTAAACCCTGCCCCCATCTCCAATTGCCAACTCCAAAATTGATTCAAAATTCGCAGACCCTACGTAAGCCATCAATCTTCGAACTGACGCCCTCGCCCCTCTCAACTGAACACCCTCAACCCATCAACCCTACACAAGACTGTGTAGGGCTTAAGATTCTGGAATCCCCAGACCTTGTGTAAGTTACCGTATTGTGGGTATAGTAAACAGTGGGACTTCCTTTCTACAGTAAGTAAAATATTCATTAGCAGCAACCCCAAGAAATCGATCCCAAGCCGGCCAACCCAACATCAAGCTATTCCCCAAGGGTCCATGTAGGTACATAGTATATAGCATATAAATACATAGGGCCCAAAGGGGCTCCAATATAATAGGGTAAAGGTATAAACTATATAGCTACATGGACCCTTTTTCATTGCAGGGCTGGGCATGCCAACGCTCCGAAAGTTCATTCGACCCTTGGATTGGCATGGTGTGGAGGCCCCTTGTTGGAGCTCAAAGTTAGGATTCAGGGGGTTAGCCCTTCTTTGGAACTTTAAATTCTAAAGCCTTAACCCTAAGCCTTAAAACTTAAACCTCGTCAGCTCGCGATGAGCTGGAGTCCTATTAGGTCTCAGGTGTTGGGGCTAGGGCTTAGATGAGGACTACACTAGGTAAAGAGGAGCTATAGTCGATTGAAGGGGGTTGAATAAGGGATTATCTAGGCAGGGGCTAGTAAGGGGGACTAGGAGTTTAGACTATAGCTCACATGAGGTTAGACCTTGTTTTGCTCCGCTAGTTGTTGCAAGTCAAAAATTTTGGCAATCCGCACAGCATCAAGCCCTATAGTGACTATAGCGTCGTGGATTACCAGGTACAATGGTAGATTTGGGGTTCTTATTTATGGCTTACAGTGGTTTTTACTAAGTCCCCATGACCATCCAATTAGGCCCCACAAATATGCTTTGTAAGACCATCATTATTTGAGCCGCGCTTGGGGTTTTTGGGTAAACTAATCCCTTGCCCTCTGATAGCAAACACCCGCGCTCTCCCTAGAATATATTCTCCGCTGATTAGTGATCAGTATGTTATATCGTCCCGTCTTGGGTATATATATATATATTTATAGAGAGAGAGAGAGAGAGAGAGAGAGAGAGCTATCGGCTATAGTATCAATAGGGGGTGTGGGTGTGGGAGCTTACCTTCATTCCTCAAAACGCCAAACCATCTTAAAACAAACTCCACTCCCTCATTCCTACGCTGAACCCGACACCCTCGAGCCCAAACCCATACCCTCAACCCTTAAGCCTAAACCTATACCCTCAACCCTACGCCCTCAACCAAACCTATACCCTCAACCCAACACCCTCAACTCCAAACCCATACCCTACACCCTCAAGCCCGAACCTGTACCCTAATCCCGACACCCTCAATACCCTCAAGCCCTAAACTATACCCTAGACCCTACACCCTCAAGCCTACCGTAAACCCTACACCCTCAAGCCTCTCAAGCCCAAACCTGTACCCTAAACCCGACACCCTCAAGCCTTAAACTTATACCCTGAACCCTACACCCTCAATCCCACACCTAAACCGTCAACCCTACACCTTCAGCTGCGAAACCTATACCCTAAACCCTCGAGCCCTAAACCTATACCCAACACCCAAGCGCCTCAAGCCCGCACCTATACGCCTATACCCTTAACCCTACACCCTCAACCCCTGAGCCTATACCCTTAACCCTACACCCTCATGCCCAAACCTATGCCCTCAACCCTACACCCTCAAGCCTCTCAAGCCCAAACCTGTACCCTAAACTCTAAATCCGACACCCTCAAGCATTTCAACCTCGCTACGCGCTCAACCCCAAACCTATACCCTAAACTCTACACCCTCAAACCCGAACCTAACCCTAAGCTCTAAAGCTAAGAACTCTTTGGCAGGCCAAGCTTCAGCACTTTGCACACGAACTTGCACAGCGTCGCCGAACAAAGCCAAAGAACTTTCCACAGCTGATGCTGCGCCCCAGCATACGATTCTTAGGCAGGGCTGAGGGCTTAAGGTTATGGGTTGGAGCGTTTAAATTGTATAACGTTGTGTTTTGCTGAACAATTCATGCTTTTATCTAAAATCCTAAGAAATAGTTGAAGTTATGCCTAAACCTAGGAAACCCAAAGCAGCGTCTGTCCCGGCCGGAGCCTTTGAGTAAAGTCTGGATGGACCAGACTAAGGTTTTAACCCTAAACCCTAAACCCTAAACCCTAAATTGGGAGTGCAGCTGCGTCCCGGCAGTCGCTCAAGTCCGGGTTGAAAAGGGTTCAGGGTAACATCAAGAAACTGCCCTGGCATTTTCAGATCCCGATCACTGAGCTTGAAAGCCCAGAAGCCACAAACCCATGAGGGTATAGGGTTTCAGGTTTCAGGGTCTTGGGGTTTAGGGCAATCCTGAAACCGACCCAAAGTCAATGCTCGGAGTGTCTGAGTTGATAAGGCGCCTTCCGGGAGAAAACAAGAAGCTCGGATGCAGGTGATCTTGGGATTTGCGGCTCAGGCGTCATCCGCGTGGTTTCGAGGTTTAAATTTTTGAGTGTACTAGACTGACTTGAAGCAAACTGAGTCGTACCTGGATCCTTCTTTGCTAGTGTTCGTTAGGGTGAACGAGTTTATGGCTATGATCAAGGCATTGTGAGTCCCCCACTTGAGTCTTTGAATCAGGACTCCCGCTGATGATTGACCGTGTTCCTTGTCTTGGCTTCTTCCGCTATTCCTTCGCACCCAGAATGGCGAACAACTGTTTCATACGCATCCATACGCAGACATCACAAAGTGAAACTTTGCAAGGTGCAGAAACATCAGAATTCAAGGGTTCTTCGCAGAGGCTGGGAAGCTTAGTTGGAAAAGGTTTGAATCCCCTCAATACGGATTATCACAGGGATCCTAATATCAAGGCCCTTAAAAGGAGGGAAGGTTAATACATCACGGGTCTACATTACCTTTCAAGCGCAGAACGTGGGGACAAGTAAACCACCTTTCGTCTTCATAGAGGCAACCTAGGCTAGTCAAAAGGTATGTTTGCGGGCGCCTGTATGCTTCGCACGGGGCCTGAACTAGGATGGTGGTCCCCTTAAGTAGATAGAATGTGGCTTTGGGGATATAGTACAAGCTCATATACCCTATATACTGTATTCTATCTACTTCAGGGGGGCGCTAACCCCCAAAGTTTCTCTCCCGATCTCACCAAAACATTCAACCCTAGATGAACGTCTCATGCGGCAGGAGTTCCTCATTTTTTCTAGACATGACTCTTAAGTCTGAATGGGAACCCCAACACCCCGTTGCAATCCCACCTATCCTTACTGTTGGAAACACTACGCCCCAAACTCTCTAGTCCCCAAACCCTAATTGGGCCCAGTAGACTCTGAACCCCATAGACCCCAATCCCTGAACCCTAAAGCCAAAAACCCCCAACTACGCATACAAAGCCCAATTTTGCATTGTCCCTTAATTAGGGAATATGACCTAAGTGATACGAGGATACCTAGTATGATTCAGGGTATATTCCTTAGGTGGACCCCCCACCCAGTAGTAGTGACCATAAAGGATAATGGTGATTATATTGGGGTCCTCTTATAGTCCTACTTACCACTATTACAGGGTGGGGGTCCTCCTAATATATTCCCCAAGGAACGAAGAATAACGTTGGGCTCTGGGTGGCGTATTTTCCTGCGCGGGCTTAGGACGTATTTGCGAGCAAGGAGCGTATCGTTGGAGTCCGTCTACGGGGGTTTCTTGGTGTGGTTTAGGAAAAAAGATCAAGGGTTTGGGGGCTTTAGGGTTACATGGACCCCCCAAAGTATGCAGAAACATGACCTTGTTGGCCTATGTTGTGGCGCTTGGGAATCGGTGTCAGTGTTCTGCTTTTCGGGTCCAGGAAGCTGATCCTACATTTCCTTGCATAGATTGGATCCAGGGGTATAGAAAACACCCTAAACCCTAAACCCTAAACCCTAAGCCATGACATCCTCCATATATCCTCCAGCCTCCAACTGGGGGGGTGGGGGTCGTTGTCAACAACAGGGACCCGCTGTGATAGTTGTTTCGGAATGAGGGCCCGAAGAGGGACCATAATGTGACGCGCAATACGCCAAAGGGTCCATGTAGCTATGTAGTATATACCTGGGCCCTAAAAACTATATGGGGTTCCTTTGGGTCCTAAGTATATACCTACATGGACCTTTCGGAAGCCAGAGTAACCCTACGGTGACGCACTCACAACCCTTACAGACTGCACAGCTAGCAGAGTCACCCCTTAAGTAGATAGAAGAATATGGAAGGCTTATAGCAGAATAAGATGCGCATATACCCCACATTTTATCATTCTATGCGCTTGGGAGGAACTGTAACCCTACCATAATCTCATGGTAACAATGAAAGCCTCATGGCATCCACATGCAAGGGAGCCAATCATATGCCTTACATGGCTCCTATAATCCTATAGGGGCCAGGACTTTTTGGGAAGGGTTGGGGGCTTTGCATGATGACAGCTTGCTGTACCAGAGCCAGCTAATCTCATTCCAGTGCACTCACTAACAGCTGGAGAATATCTCTGATTTTGCTGCCTTAAGCCCATAATGTTACCCTTGTTGCAAACTGTTACTAGGAGGGGACGATACCCAAACCGTGAAGCCTTAAATTACAATGTCGTTTTCTGGGGAGATTCAGCAAGGTCTGAGGCAGTCAAGGTTGAAGAGTTGGGCATATGATGAAAGGGTTTTGTGGTTTAGGGCTTGGGGTTGGGTTCTGACCCACCCAGTAACAGGGGTAATAACAAGTGTTCAACATATGCACATTGAATTATTACATGTTGTAAGCCCTGGCCCATGAAGTAGGGACCGTGTAAGACATGATGATCACAGGGCGCTTCTTTCGCAAGCTGGAGTAACCCTTCTTCGCATAGGAGTTTGGCCTTTTCTGTTTTGCGAATGTAGACAGCGGTCTGCTTAATGTAAGGGCTTGCTGATCTAGACGAGCGTTTTGGGGGTATAGTTTAGTAGAAGTCTTGCGGTCCAGGGCTAAGGGTTTCGGGTCACCTACCTGCAGTCAGGGGGACTTCGTAAGTAGGTGACTAGCGGGGATGAAGGGGGTTATTATGATGCTCAGATGTTTTATAAGTACTTACTAAGTCCCTCTGACCTTGAACCGTAAACCCTTACCCTACGCCTATCAAGTCCCCTGACCCCCTTATACAACTCTGAACCTCATACCTTTCTTGGCCCAAAGCTTAAGTAGGGTGCAGGGTTTTGGGTAACCTGCAAAGCTTGAGGGAAGTGGACAGGCAGCCCCTCCGAAATCAGCTGCTTGTTGCTGGAGTAGGGAATGAAAGAATGGATCCTTATGGTAGCATTTATGGAGCCCTTCTTCTTTAGACCCTAAACCCTAAGCACCAGCAGGGCATTTCACCTTGAAGCCCAGACCCAAACTGCGAGGCTTTCTTCCGGAGGGCGAGCCAACATATCTGCGACCCAGCCAAATCATCTTATCATGGAGCAGACCAGGGGTCAGCAGAAATCCTGAGCACCCAACCCTAGACTCTATGGGGTTAGGGTTGAGGGCCGATACACACAAACCCTAAGCCCTAAACCTGAAAGCCTTAGCCCTAAGTCGTAAAGCCCTTAACACCTCAGGTAAAGCAGAAGCTGAGGTTGACGATTTCTTTGTACTTTACACCCCATGGCTTGGCCATACTTGGAGGGTCATGGAGCCTTTGTAAGTAGGTTAATAATGCATAATTGGGGTTATTACGTGGGTTATAGGTGTTCTTAACCTACTTACTAAGTCCCCATGACCTTCCAAGTAGACCTTAAAGCCCCGCATGATGAATTCACTGGTCAGGCAGCTTGAGTAGTCTTCACCCCAGTAATATAGTAGCTTCTATTATCTTTTCTATTTTACATATACAACTTAATACCCCCATGTGGATACATCTCTTGTTAATCCCTCTACAGTCTCCACATAGAGGTTCGGGTCTTCCTGAACAGCTCAAAGGACTGGACCCAGCGGAACCCTTCAAAGCTGTACTACCGTGGACATTCAAAAATCAGCATGACCCAAGTACCTTGTACCTTGAAATTTTATTGCTATAGTATAGTAAGGTCATGCTGGATTTTTAACACGAACAGTAGGGGTCCTGCGGGGACCCTTGTTCAAGCTCTCCACAGCTAAGTCTCTCCTGCTCGGCGTGGGGTTCAGGGTTTAGGGCCGTACGCGGGTTCGGGTTTAGGGCTTAGGGTTCAGGGTTTAGGGTTCAGGGTTTGGGGTTTACGTTGATCTGAATTCTCTATCCCCTCCCCCTTAACACACAAATCCTCCATGCTGCTACAAATCAATATTCCTCCTGGTCATGATACTATATTAGGGTGGGGGAAGTATCATTAGGGGATGAACTGAATATCTAGGTACCCCAGAAGTACCCTTTTTCCTGTGTACTTTTGGGGTTTCCGTATATTAGAAAAGGATACCCTTCCAATGAATGGTTGCTAGGGAACCTAGCTAAGCAGCTATCAACTTCTGTAGAGCTTTGCGGTCATGCTACGTAAACTTCCTTAATCCCCAAGGTCACCAAACCCCAAACTGCCCCTACCCCACATGATCATATATCGTGGAAGCTAGGAAGTCAGAAAATCACTGTGCCACGCCGCCCTAGGGACATAGAACATAGGGGTTTAGGGTTTAGGAGCAAAGGGCGACGATATACCCTCTTTTCGCCAGATTTCTATTCAAGACTAAAGCCCTTCAACAAATACCTCCAATCCCATTTACCTGCAGTGCACATGGCAAAACCACTGTAGGCAAATAATGCACACGTACCCCCCCCCCCCCCCCGCAAAGCCAGGTACTTGCATCTCAGCAAGTTCAACGAGGGCCGCAGAAAGCGTTTGTCGGCAGATCGCCAGCGGCTTGAGGGGGTCGAAGAAGATGTCTCACACGAGCTCTAGACTTCACTTGATAACAAGGGCTTAGGACTTAACAGTTGTTGGGCTTACGGTTGAGGTTTCAAGTGGAGGGGGAACATCCCTTCACGGACGTTGCATGATTTGCATGCTATGCTGCTACAAATGCCTTAAGTACTGCTCTAGCTGGCTCAGCGCAAGTAGTGTTCTGAGGCTTATGGTTTGGAGTCAAGGGCACACAGTCGAGCATAGCCCAGCAGTTCATCCCACCCCCTAGTAGTGGCCCCCCCACCCACGAACAATAAGTGTGTCCACTATCGTATGTGAATCTGCTGGGACTATCTGTTGTTTTGGGGCTGGGGGGTAAGGGATCAATTATGTAGGGAGTATATTGGTTGCTTAGCACACATTGGACGGGGGGGTCCGATTTTGGTAGCCTCGATCATAACGACTATCCATGACAATCCCATATTGGGGTCCATATTTCTTCGTGACTCCATATTCTAGGAGTAGGGGATTCGGGGTCTGATGAGTTTCCTTTTCTTGTACAGATATACACTCCGGTTCACCTATGTATCCAGAATTTTGTCATCCTGGCTGCAACCTAAGGCTTCATGTAGGTACTATTTACAGGCATTAGGGCCCAATGTAAATCTTGTTGATGGACGTAAAGGGCCAGGTAGGCGGAAGCCCCACATGGGGTGGGTGACAGAGCTGTTTAGGGGACATTACAGTGACAACCACCGATATGCCAACACTTGGAGTCAGAGGTGGCTACATTAAAACCCAATCTGAATCTCTAGAAAGCAAGGTGGGGATGCCACCCATTTCAGTGGCAACGTTTAGACGATGTTATGGTGTAGGTTTAGAGTGAAGAGCGTCTTGTGCTTGTCCTTTTCTGAAGATGTTTCACCATTGCTTGCCAGCTCCTTCCCTGAAGCCTATAAGCGTTAAAGCTCAAGCCTGAAGGCCCTGAAGTCGCCACGCCAAGTTCTTTTTCAACGTGGCATAGGGTCTGGGCATGAGAGGTCCAAGAAGCCCAAGGAGCTTGCTGGTGGACCTCCTGGCGCAGCCCCAACAGCAATGAAGTAGTCCCCGTCTTTGTTGAGTCCCGAGGCTGTAAGTGGTGGCACTAAGAACTCCGGAGTTAGCATCGCAGGGATCCCTTGAGGGAGGGGCCCCGAGGACAGAGTTTGTCATGTCGGGACACAAAAATCTACCAAAGGCTTTCGGGGGAGTATCAGGAGCAACGTCACGACAGCCAAATGGCAGCTGTGTTCAAGTAGAGCAGGTGCCACAAGCCGGATGACAGTTCTTGGAAAGTAGCACTGAAGGCGGGAGCTTCATGTCGACAATGACCCAGACCCACAGAAGGATCTACCACATATACACTAGTGATAGCACACGGACATACGCCAGCCCAGTCTAAGTTTTGGCTCCATCTGATCCAAGGTCCAAGTCTCCCCAATCTGGGCCCTGTACTGCGGGGTCCTTCTTTACCTCGTGTATACCCCTTACATATGCTTTTACTGTTCGGGTTGCTTTAGCGAAGGAGACTCGATATTGAGAATTCTTGGGCTGGACAATTTTAGCAACACTGGAATTCAGCCTTAGGGCCTTAGGGTAGTTTCCATTTTCTTTTCCTTTATCCCAATATAACCACTTTTTATCCCTATAACATGGTAATTTCCATTTTCTTTTTCATTATCCCTATATAACCCCTACTGCTAGCCGTGGCCTCGGTAATGTAGTCATGTACCTACATCACAGGCAGTGTCGCATTTGTAAAGGGGTCACGATAACAGCACTTTTCAGGCTAGAGAAGGATCTAAGTTGAGCTAAATCCTTCAGTCTTAACCCGACTCTCCCTACCCCTTCTCCTACCAACACGAGACCAGGGCTTCGTACGAAGCACGCGCATGTCCTACCTTAGATTTGAGAGGCAACTTTGTCAGGCTTGCTTGCTGGAGCCCCCTAGTTATAAATGGCTCATATAACACCAGTATGTGTGGATTTGCATTTATTATCAGGAGGCGGGGTGGGGATAGTTAGTGATGTTATTCCGGTTGCTCAGGCGGTTGATAAGTAAGGGGTTGGGTTTTAGGGTTTGCAGGGTTTCGGGCAACCGCCTTGGTGCATGCCGTCCTGGCTTGTCAAGAAAATAGGGTTTCCCAAAATCTGGGATACTTTTTGAGGCCCCACGAATAAGGATTATAGAATTTTGAGGTCTATACTGGGGTCCCCCTGTTTTGGGAAACTACCATCTGTGTGCCCTCACGCTGGCGATGATCTGTGTCTTGGGTATAACGAGTGCTTCGAAGTGCCCTTGCTCTCAGAACTTGCCTTTGTGCTTGTTTGGTCTTCGGTGAGCTGAACAGTGTAGCTCATTTCTGGGGAAGCCTAAAAGCCCTAAACCCTAAACCCTAAACCCCTTGGAAACCTGGGCAGGAGGTGTTTGGCATATTGGAGCCACTTCAAGCAAGGTGTTCTCAACCAGTATATCCTAAACCCTACACCCAAAACCCCAACACTTCGTAACCCCTCAATCGCACAAACCTTGGACCCTCAACTGTTGAAAGCCCCAACACATCCCAACACCTAAACCATGAAGGTAGAGCTGCCAAGGCTCACATTGTCCCAGGAAGTTGAACCTTGGGGCTTAAGGTGGGATTTGGGTGCCTAAGCCCTTGCCTTAGGGTTTAGGGTTCACGGCTAGCACTCAGGAATTGAGGTTTAGGCAAAGCATCACCGCAGAACCCTAATTCCCTCGACCTAAAAGCTGAGAGGAATGGCTGAAGAGGTGTTGCACACCGTTTAGGGTTTAGGGTTTAGGGTTATGGAATGCTGGGCTCGTAGGGGTGGAGCCAACCCTTCTGGTGCAGCGATGCTCAAAGGGGGACTTGTCTAAAAGCTGAAGAATGTCAAGATGAAGGGCCCTTTTTGTGAGACCTGTGAATTTGTAGCCGGTTTCTGAGCTTGTTGCAACGACACCAACCAGGGCCGACTCTTTGACAATATCAGTCCGTAGGAGGAACCAACGAATTATGACTTCCAGCTGGACCCCCCCCCCTCTTCTGAAGAATGATAGTTTATCATTATTTGCACTGAAAAAGCTTGGATTTATGGCCATAACATTACCTACTTTTGCTGTTTGTAATACTTCATCCTGGTGACATTTTGAGGTCTGGAAAAGGGGCCTGACTTTTGACGTGACGTCGCAGCGGCGCAGCGGTGGTAGCTAGCTAGAAGTCTGCGAGGGTCACTATGGGCCTTAGGCTCTTTTTCCCTTGCAGCCAGAGTAACCATAAGGGAGCTCAAAGTGACCTAAACATGCTATTGACAATCATTTACAACCTGCGATGCCCTGCGGAACCACAGCAATGTTGGCATGACCCTTGTCACTAGACCCAAAGCCGCATGGGTCTTTCAGTTCAGAGTTTCTTAGAACTATTGTAGAACTTTTGGATGAGGACTGCTGCTCCAAACGCGGGGTAGCCTAGGAGCCCCGCGGGCACATGGAGATCGCAGGAAGAGTAGAGGAGCTCCACATTTAAGTTACACACTGGTATGTAGATACCGACATGTACATATAGGTACGTGTATGTATGTATGTATGTATGTATGCATCCAGAGAAGCTCCCATTCCGAGAAAGTTTTGGAGAACTTCTTCCTGCCGCCAAGCTCCACGCTCAGCTCTTATGCAGCCGACAAGTGCTCAGGGGCCTTGCGCTAGGAAGACACCCATGATTAATAAACCCCATAGTAGAATAGGGGATATATGGGGGTTATATATAGGGATATGCAAAATAAGATGGAAACTACTATTTAGGGTTTAGGGTTTAGGCACAGCCTCTAACTTCATGTGACTGTGAGCCAGGGTTGTATCATGGTTTTTTCGTTGCATGTCTTTCAAGGTTCATGAATTGTGATTGTTGTGGCTATAGATTTCCTTTCGGGGAGAACTCAAACGTCAGTAGATCACCTCATGCTCCTGTAGACGTGCGACTGCTTAATTCAAGGCACTGGTGTGTGCGGATTTAGTAATAATCCCGTCTCCCGGGTATTAGAACACCCTTAGCCTTAATATTACATATTCCCGGAATAAGAGACCTGACATGTTGGGGGAGCAATTCTGACATTAGGGCTGAGGCTGCATTTGATATGCATATGGAAGGGTTGTTCCCTGCTTCTTTTCAGGCATCCTATAGCGGCTCCTTAGGCATAGGGTTCAGGGTTTAGGGTTTAGGGTTTAGAGGGAGGGCTTAGGGCTTGTTTGACTTCCCCAAAACCTCAACCCTGAACCCTGACTCCGTAGCTCCTGGAAATCCATGCTCTGTTGGGGTGGTAGCGTTTGCCATGAGTTTAAGGAGTCTTCTCTTCTAGGGTTCAGGGTTTCTAGGTAGGTCAAAACCTAAGTTGTGCATAGCCAGGTCATGAAGAATCAGCTGGAAAAGGAAAGGGAAAATGCTTTGGAAGCTAGAGTTCTGTGAAGGCATGGTAAGGTTTAGGGCTTGTTGGTAGGCAAAAGCCCTGGTGTCAAACGGGTATTATCCTGCAGTCCTTTGCCGCCACTATACTGGATGACGCTGGTGTTTCGTAATGTGACTACCTAACCCCAAGCCCCCAATCACAAACCCTAACTCCTAAACCTAAATTCCGTACACCCCCCAAACTCCAAATACCCTAAACCCTAACTCCTAAACCTAAACACTCTACACCCCCTAAACCCCAAATCCCTAAGCCCCAAACCCTAAACCCCCAAATCTTTGACTTCGGTGTGAAATCAGAACCCAACTCGCCTGGTTCCCCTGTTTATGGTTTAGGGTTGAGGGTTTTGGGTAGGGGTTTGCTCCCTTCTCCAGATACTACCCCGCAGGATTCCCTCCTGATTTGCTTGCCCTACTTGTTCTCAGATAGCCCTTTACAAATATTGGGTGAGAGTGGGGGGGATAGTACAGAAAGCGGTGGTAGGCGAACCCATCACATCATGGACGGCTGCCCTCTTTTCGGGCGAACAAAGAGGTAACCTTGTGCCTTGGTCTAGATTCAGAAGGTTTCCCATGTCTTCCTGTGCAGCTCTGGACTCCCTAGCACATGTCAGCTCAGGAGGTGATAACTCAGTGATTCTCCCCCCACACTGCCTGGGTCAATTTTAGGGATCCTTTCTACTTTTTGGGGTATGGGATTCCTTATATTTATGAAAAAGGATCCTTTTTTCTTCCTGGGGTAATGTGGGCTAAACTGCGAAAAAATCTCACAACACATGCCCCGGCTTTAGGGCCGTCTGACGCAGAGAACACGCTTCAGTACACGTCGGCCATGATAATCCTCTCCCACTAATGTTAACCCCCCCCCCCCTCGACCCCACCCTCCAACAAATTAAATACTCCCAATATGATATTGTAATGTACCACAAGGGGGTATTTGATATTACCGGGGGGGGGGGAGGGTGGTGAATATTAGGGGGAGTGGATTAGCAAGCAAAATGTCCGGATGACTGCAGCAGTTCACGGCCTGCCGGAGAGATCAATTGCAGGGATTGACCCCAATATTGTAACATTGCAGTGTTTCTGATACCGCAATTGCTGAAAGATGAACCCTTTAACCCACACCTTGCAGAATTCTCTCAGCGAGGCATATAGTACGACTATTATTACTAGTATTAGTATCATTACAGTTCTTATTGCTATCATGTTTACTATGAATTTTACTGCTGTTATGGTTTTTGCTTTTTGCGAGAACCATGCGGGGTCCCCAGAGACACGGCTTCACGGCCATGGGGTTTAGGGTTGATGGTCCAGGGCCTATAGAGTTTGGGGTTGCAGGGTTTACCTGTAATCCCAATTACGTACCATTTACTTGTAACCTTAATCGGTAGGTATACCCGTTAAGCTGTAGATAGTTGCGGGTTCAGGGTCTAGGCTAGGGTAGAGGCAGCTCTTCCAATGTCACGTGATGAGTTTGCTTAGAGGTTTCCAGCCCCACCGCCCCCCTCCGGGCAAGCAGCTTTGTCGTAGGTTGGTGAGCATGTCCGGGGCAGCCATGGATGCAAATTTTTGGGTCCTGGAGCGTATTCATGTTATGGTAGTTTCCCGAAATAGGGGAACCCCAATATAGACCCTAATATATTATAAACCTTATTATGGGGACCCCCAATAGGGTACCCATAATTTTGGGAAACCCCCTTATGTTTCGGGCAAACTGACGACAACATAAGCTCACCTCTCGCGACAAAATGGGGGTTTCCCAAAATTAGGGGTACCATTTTGGGGGTCCCCATAATGAGGACTATAGCATTTTGGGGTCTATATTGGGGTGCCCCTATTTTGGGAAACTACCAAATCCCTCTTCGAATCCAGCGCTACGGTTAAAACAAGGATAAACCTTGCCGGAAAGCAAGTTTCGGGGAATGATTTTAGGGTCTAGGTTCTTTGCAGCATGCAGGGTTCGAGAGATCGAGGGTCTCGGTTTTGGGCTTTCTTCATGATAGCATTCTTGCATCATTTTGGAAAGCTTGTGTCCTTCCCAGTTCAACATCCGTAAGTGGCGGAGGGGCTGATATGTCCGGAGGAATTGATATCGGATGGAGACACTGAAGCGGTGAAACTAAGTAGGGCTGTAGATTAATATCTATGTCAAGATACATGCATTAGACTGAACTTGATCAAACTTGACCTAGAGTCATGACTCATCATCTGCGCTGGGCCATGTTGTTGCAGGCATTCGGTTGGCTACGAAAAAAAATCAAACACTAAACCCTAAACCGCGTGTTTCCAATATGTGGACCGTGCTGGGCCTTCTTGTCAAGGCGTATTAGGCTTTATCCGCGACCTCCTTTGCAGTTGCTGCTCTTGTACTATACTATAATCCTTACCAAAAGCCATAACAAGCCCAACAAAAGAATTCTTGAAGCCACTGGAGAACGGACCCCGCAATATTCGGAAAGCTCCAATGGCATCATCTTGATGTCAGGGAGCAGGACAACACATGCTCACCTGTTTTGGATTCATACTGACCGAATCTGACAACAACTCTCACAAAAAAGTGTGTGTGTGTGTATAGTCAAGTCGTCAGGACTTCGGATGCGCCTATTGAGAGTAGTTTAGTTTTAAGCTGTAGGACAGCCTAAACCATCGGAAAGCTAGCCCTTCAAAGTCCATGTCCTGCTCCCGTGAGCGAGTCTATGGCATGATGTCATGGACCAGCTCCAAACTCTTTGAAGACCTTAGGCGCTCAACCACGAAGGGGGATCACACGAAGAGCCGCGCGGGGCCGCGAGGAAAAGCCCAAGTATGCTTACTATTATCATTCGCTTATAGTCCTTATATGAAGTAGGTTCTGGTTTGCGTTAAATGGTCCCTGGTGGGTAAATAATGGTGTGTGTGTGTGTATATACTTGGTGTTGAATCTGGGGGAGCACGCGGTACAATCCTACCATATAGCATTCAAACAAGATTATCCAAAACCCGATTCCTAAAAAACATGACCCTATGTTACAAGATCTGTACTGCAAAAGCAAAATGATTGGCATAGAGCCCTTCAAAGTATCCTCTACAGAGCGCTTGTACTGAGAAATAGCGCCTACATCAGCCGGAAATCATCTCCCTGTAGTAATGACTCCCCGCACTCCGGCTCCCGTTAGCATAAAAACCGTACTATAAGGGGATAGGTATTTCTCTGGGGGTGGGGAGGGGGTGCATTTTTAGGATGTCGGGATTAACCCTACAGCCTAACCAGCCCCAATCCCTAAACCCTAGTCGTACTTGGTGGTAGGGAGTTGGGGCAGACACTCGTCGCGTCGCACTTGGCGTCCTGAGCGGAAATTGTGGCATGCCTCAGGCCTTGGGTTCAAAATGAAGAATTCTCCAACAATAGACCCAGTTTTAGGGTTTAGGGTTGCGGGTTTAGAGCTAATGAGAGCTTGAAAGATTGAAGTCCCATACCCTATTCCCAGTAGACCCGGCAGACCCTAATCCCTTGCATCCCCACACAAAGCGTGAATCCCTATGCCCTAAGCCTCTACACCCTACACCCCACCCAATATAACGCTATGCTGTAAGAAGAATGCGTACCGCAATTCTCCCCTGGAAATTTAATTGAAAATAGACTAAAGTTGGAATCGATTGTGCATGGGTGCCCGAACCAATGCCAAATTTGTGGGCGTATTCGGGATACCCTCATTGTGTTAGGGTGCCCGCTTTGATGTCAAGCTTTAGCGACCAAATTGATAATGATGAAGCTTTCAAACCGGTATGTTCCTAGCTTTTAAATTAGGTCAGGCATATTTCAAGGTGCTTAAGCCTAAGGCTCAAGAGCGTCTACTAGTTATTGTACCTCTAGTACTAGAGCCACCAGATGGACCAGCCCCACCCCGTCCCCCGCGGCAAAAGAACAAGAGGTTTTTGCGTAACCCTTGAAAATGGTCATTTGGGGGTGGCATGTACCAAAGCCAGTGACTTAGTCTCATATACCCCGAAACCATATAGACCCCTGCATACAATCCCTGTAAACCTCCGCTGGGCTGCGGTCAAGGAACTTAGTTTAAGTTACCATTTTGGGGAAACCATTTTAATTTGTTGATATATACTCATTATGGCAACTTAATTTAAGTTCCTTAACTCAGGCACAACCCAGTATGTGTAAGACGCAGTATCGTTCATTTGTTTTCCAAAGTCTTTTCCATTATACCTATACTCCTATTCCCGAAGCCCTGAACCCTTGAAGTACCCCCAGGAGGGTGCCTAGCTTGAAATCGCTAAACCGGGGGACCTTAGACTCCCCAACCCCTACGTTGAGCCCGCGCTTGCCCATGACAATAGCCGTTATCCCCTGAACAACGGGCTTAGGTGATTGTGGTGGAGATTTGGGAGGTGCAGGTAGGCAACTCCCTAACCCAAACCCTCCTGGTTCCTTTGGAGGCCTAAACCCAACTTGGGAGTTTCTCAACTGAATCCATTCAGAATGCCTATCTGTCCCTGAGATCCCTCAGCGCCCACCATCTTGAGGGATCCCCATGGATCCTTAGGACAAAGCCAACCACAGACCCTAAATTAGGGGTCAGGGATTAGACTCGTATCTATCCCCCCCACCCCCCCAGAGCAATCCCGCCCAGGTTTTAGATCTTATTAGGCTTCATGGAGCTCTACATAGCCCTTGTGAGCTCCTTAAACAACGGGGGGGTTGTAATTTTGGAGGGCATGGTACTGCAATCCCTTACCTGAGCCCCAAATAATGTAATACAGCAGTCCATGCGCCTGTTGATTCTTCCCTGTTAAGCGTGTAATATCGCTAGACCTCACATAATCTGTTACTATTATGGTATCCCTAAGCGCTATACCCTAAACCCTATGCCCTAAACCTTAAACTCTATACGCTAAACCTGAACCCGGAACCCTAATTACTCTAGACATTGAACCCTAAGCCCTAATCCTGCCCTACTTAACCCTGAATCCTTGGCTGAGCATCCCAGGTATCCTGGGAGCAGGCGATGTCTTGCAGCTGCCGGACACTTTGGCTCATGAGCTAAGGGTTTCAGGGTTTAGGGTTGTCGGTTTGGGAGCGTTTCGGGCATAAATATAATGTTTACCCTGTAGGGTTTGGGTTCTTGGTTGCAGATTCAGGTTTAGGGGGGGTTGATTATGATTCTAAGGGTGAAGGTTGAGGGTCCAAGGTGTTAAAAAAGCATCAT
Organism: Symbiodinium pilosum; assembly: GCA_905231905.1. Taxonomy (NCBI): domain Eukaryota; class Dinophyceae; order Suessiales; family Symbiodiniaceae; genus Symbiodinium; species Symbiodinium pilosum. The sequence continues at coordinate 808 of CAJNIZ010047198.1, read as the reverse complement.
TGCTATTCAGCGAAGTCTGGATGATGGCAATGTTGCACCAGCAGTACCGAAATGCAACGCAAAACCCTGGTACGGTGCTCTGGGGTTCAAATGGGTTCCTCAACAGACACGAGGAGCTTTTTCCTTTCACCCACGCAGGATAGGTTCTTCAACAGCAAAGGCCGCCGACAATGACTGAGGATTTAGCAATTGAGGGGGTATAAAGAAAATGGAAGCTACTATAGTATATTGGGGATATATGGGGATAGTGGAAACGAAAATGGAAACCACTATAGTATATTGGGGGGTATATAGGAATAATGGGAAGAACATGGAAACTACTATATATTGGGGGTATATAGGGATACTGGAAAAGACAGTGGAAACTACTGTAGT
>CAJNIZ010047197.1:7838-29077 GCA_905231905.1 Symbiodinium pilosum | reverse complement strand
GATTTAGGGTGTAGGATTTAGGGATTTAGGGTTTAGGGGTTAATATTCAGGGCTCAGGGTTGAAAACTTACAGTTCAGGCCATATGAGCTATAGTCTAAACTCCTTGAAGGGGATTATATAGGGGACTACTATAGGGTTTATTAAGGGGGATACTAGGAGTTTTGACTATGGTACATATTGGGGTGGAATATAGGGATACGTGGGGATACATGGGGATATATAGGGATACTATAGGGATCAAAACGGTTTAGGCTTTAGGGTGTAGTGGCCTCGAAGACGATGCAGATAAGACGGATTCCAAGGGTTTAGCGTTTAGGGAGCCTAAATAAGACAGACGGCGCAATGCTCTAAGGTGGGTGGAGGAAATCTTGCACTAGCTAACTTTGACATCTTCATAGTACTGTGATTCCTAGGGCATAGGGAACATGGGACGGTGCAAGATTTCCTCCATCCACAATTTCATTCTGAATTCTGATCTAAGGCTTCATTGCTGCAACCTAAACCCTAAATACCCTAAACCCTAAGCCGCCTGAACCCGCTAAACCCTAAACCCTGAAGCCTAAACCGCGTTTCAGGCACGCATCGCAGGCTGCATGGCCCCGGTCAGTGGCAACTTGGGTCTAGGGTCTACCTGGCACTTAGGACCCCTACTCATAGGAATATTGCGGAATCCCAAAGGCTTAAGGGTCTAAGGTCCAGGCTAAGTCCCAAGGAGCTCAATAATTACCAATATGATCTTGAGGTCTATTTGGGTTTAGGTTGGGTACTGCCCCCACCCAGTAACAGTCTATATTTCAAAGGCTATATATACGCATATTATGATTAGTATTATACTGTTACTGAGGGGGGCAGTACTCAAGGTTTAGGGCTTAGGGACCCATATCAGTTTGAGATCCATTTGGATTCAGTTTTTAAGGTGTAGGGACCGATGTCACTTCTTCAGAGTTAGGAGCCAGAAAGCTCCATATCCCTTAGCTAAGGAAGATACCTTAAACTTAGAGTTTAGGGTTTATAGGGTTTAGGGTATGTAGGGTTTGGGATATGTAGGGTTTATAGGGTTTAAGGTTTAGGGTAGGGTTTATAGTCCCCCTTAAGTAGAGAGAATGTTGGGTATATTTTGGGGGAAATATCTAGGGATAATGCAAAAGCAAACGGGAACAACTATATTATATTGGGGCTATAGTCTCCCTTAAGTAGAGAGAATATGGCTTTGGGTATACTATAATAAGATCACCATCTACCCATATTCTATCTACCTAAGGGGGACTATATACCTTACATAACACTAGGGATCCCAGCATCATGTAGGGTATATAGCCCCTAATGACCTTAATGAAATCATACCGGGCTTTCTGGGAATGTATGGGGTTTACCAGCCTTATGGTTCTTGGCGTTTTGGGTGTAAGGTTTAGTTTTGCGCCGTCCCACGCAGCATCTTGTGTTAAAATCCAAGTCAGACTATAAACCTCCTCGGTCAATTCCCCTACAGTAACTCTCCCTAAAGGAGTTTATCAAGGGGCGATTATGAACCTTAGTTAAGCCGTAGAACCTATCGTGATAGAAGTTTTTACTAAAAGGGGGAACGACCTAAGGCCCTACAACTTATAGTTCCCCTTAAGTAGATAGAATATGGCTTTGGGTATACTATAAAAAGATCCTATATCCTATATACCCCACATTCTATCTACTTAAGGGGGACTATATGCAAATGAGGGGCCTGTCATGGGAAAACGTATCAGCGAGACTAAATAGTAGTTTCCGTTCTATTTGCTATTATCCCAATACAACCCCTAAACTCTAAACAGTAGTTGCCATTGTTTCCATTATCCTAATGTAACCCCTAAAACCGAAATAGTAGTTTCCGTTTTCTTTTCCATTATCCCAATGTGACCCCTATGTAACCCCAAAATAATCCCCGAATCGTGCCTCTTGGGAGGTCCATCTCTGGGCAGAGCTTGGACGGGAGAAAGCTTCGATAAACCTTTGGCAAAATGAGTAATATAATACAACATAGAATACTATGATATAGTATGGTATAATATAATGTGGTATAATATATATGATACAATCAAATATATTGTACTATATTATACCATATTAGATCGAGCTTGAATTTCGGTTCAATGAGGCCTGAGGGTAGGGTTTAGGGTCTAGGCTCAGTTTTGTTGCGGGCTAATTCCTTAAGATATATGAGCCATTGTCTAAACTCCTAGTATCCCCTTAATAACCATTATAATAGTACCTTATATAACCCCCTATATAACCCCCTTTAAGGAGTTTAGACTATAGCTCATCTAGAACTTGGGGGAATTGCTAAGCCTTGGAGCGCTCCAATGATGGATGATGAAGGTCCGCTTGCTGATGCATTCGTTGGTCGTTGCAGGGGCGATCGGCAATGGGGCTTCTGCCACACTCAGGTTTCATGGGTTGAGAATTCACCGACTAAACTTCACTACCTAAAACCCTACATCCCAAACCCCAAACCCTGAACCCTCAACCCTCAGCCGTGAACCCTAAACCCTCAACCCTCAGCCCTATAAGCCTTGTCTGGGCAACAACGAAAATTCTAAGCTGACAGCCATGCACTCTACCTGCAAGATGTCAGTGTTTGGGGTCTAGGCTAGGTTGGCCTTTAGAGACCTTTGAGAAATATTGGTATAGATGGGTCCTATAAAGCCAATAAGGGAAAATATTTAAGGAACCCAAAGGCCTACCCAGTAGGGATAAGGATTTAGGTTGTGGCTCTAGGGTCATCTAAGCCCCTCATCTCTTCCTGAACCCAAAAGTGTGTAGAATCATGTTTATTGACTATCTGTTTAATGGATTTGGGGTCATGATTTTCCCTACTTTTGGGGTCCATGATTTCCCCTACTTTTGGGTCCAGGTGCTCCCAAAGTCAGTTTACCTGAAACTCTTACGCCCTACCCCATTTGGGAGATACGGAATTCGTTGGTGCCCTGGCAAAAGTTGTGTGAAATGCCCAAGTGTAGGCACCAAAGCTCTGGCACAAAAGCTTTTCAAAACTGCTAGGTAAGCATGTCGAGAGACACCGAATAATAGCCTATAGGGGACTGGCTATAGGAGTTACAAACTGTTGTTTGCAGTACCTCGCTGTAACGCCCACGCTCTCACAACCGAAAAAAGAAAAAACAACAAAACTACACACGAGTATAACCCTAAACTCAGAGCCCAAACCCTGAACCCTAAACCCCCCCAACAAGAACCTCCGACTGTTCGAAGCCCAAGCAGCTGTTGTTTGGAGATGTCACTCCCCAGAGTGGCCTTGTGCTGTATATGGGGCTTGGGGCTTATTGTAAGGGATGGTGTGCAGTTTAAGGTTTAGGGTTTAGGGCTCGAGAGGGCTCACATTGATTGAGTGATTGATTGAAGCCTGTGAGCAGTCATGCTCCGCCCTATGAGGCAAGGCCCGAAGAGGAGGCCACAGCGCTGTTGGCAAGCAGCCCGAGAGGGCTCACAACAATAAGTATGAATTATCATCTTGGCCTGGGCTTTTAATAGGACTTCCAAAGGAACAGGAAGAAGATGTTGGTATCTACTCTAGCGCCATAATGTAGATTGCTGGATAATGTGGGCTTCGCCGCTTCGGGGCAGGGCGTACCAAAAGTCCTGAACTGAACGGGCTAGAGCTAACCAGTTCCAAACCGTGAAACTGCGGCCAATAAAGTAACCCTAAGGGTCCAAGTACCCAAATAGTAGGGCTTTAGGGTGCCTAAAGCCCCAGTATTTAGCTACTTGGACCCTTAGGGTAGCATACCCTGTAAAAGTCACTGAAATCTAGAACCAAACATCCATGCCAGCTGTGTCATAAAGCGAGGGCCCCCACCCTGATGCCACCGGGGAGACAGAATGCGAGAGAGAGAGAGAGAGAGAGGCAGAGAGAGAGAGAGACATGCATGTGCATATATATATATACATATACGATATAGGAATGTTAATTACACGCACATGCTACCCACCCAGGAGACCCACGCTTTACCTAAACAGGTATATATATATATATGTACACATACATATACATATGTCATACACATAACTATGTACATATATGTGTGCAAGTATACAGATCCTGGATTTACATAGGCGCCCATGTTGCATTATGTAGGACTTTTTTGAGAGTACTCCCATATCTCCTGAAAGCGGGGATCTGCCCAATGCCCGACAATGACAAGCAGGCAAGGTGGCGACACCTAAGTGCAAATCTTGGCCCAGACCCCATAAAGCCTTCCCTTTAAAAAAGACAGTGCTCGATATAGGGCCGCTTGAGTTCCATGCTAGCTTGGGGACGGCAAGCCCTTCCCAGCACCTACGGCCCTAACGCCCTAAACTCTGAAGCCCTGAACTTAAATCCTACACACTTTCCCTTAAACCCTAACCCTAAACCCTTTGAACCCCAGGAATCCTCTACACTGCACCCTAAGCTCTTTCAATCACCTGGCCTGGACTTGCTTGAGGTCCTTGTTGCCGCAGCGCAGCAAACATCGGATAATGCTGCCCTCAACGGCGTAGACTTTCAGGCAATACCTTTCTTGAGGGTTTGGGGGGTAGGTGGTTTAGGGTTGGGTTTAGGATGTGGGGTTTTAGGGTTTAGGGCCTAGGGGTTTAGGGTTTAAGGTTTACTGGGTTTACTGGGTCTAAGGTTTACCGGGTTTAGGATTACTGGGTTTAGGGTTTACTGGGTTTAGGGTTTACTGGGTTTGGGGATTACTGGGTTTAGGGTTTACTGGGTTTAGGGTTTACTGGGTTTAGGAGCTTAAATAAAGTTACCAGAATATGGGTGTTCCTTACCAGCAACCCAGTTTATAGGCTGCGGCGTCTATCTCAACCCTGGATGTCCCACCTCAACACGGGAATACGGCCTATAAAGCTGTAGCAGCAAAATCCGAACCCTAAAGCTTCCGGCTAAAACCCCTGAACATCGAACCCTAAACTCCCTAAAGCCTAACCCCCTAACCCCCAAACCCTAAACACCCTAAACCGCCAAACCCTAAACACACTAAACCTAAAATCCTAAACCCCCAAACCCTAAACCCTAAACCTAAAACGGGTAGGGATCTGGGAAGGCTGTTGCTCGGCTGTGGGGACTGAGCTGCTAGTCTTTGCGCTTGTAGCTTGGAGGTCGTGAGCTGCGAGGTTTAGGGTCTAGGGTATTTGGGTTTAGGGTACTAGGGTTTAGGGTTTTAGGGTGTGGAGTATTAAGGTTTAGGGTTTGGGTGTTAGGGTATTGGGGTTTCGGGTTCGAGCTATTTGGGTTTAGGGTATTAGGTTATTAGGGTATCAGGGTATTAGGGTTTAGGGAGGGTGTTAGGGCATAGGGTTTGGGGTATTAGGGTTTAGGGTTGAGGGAACTTATCTGATCTAAAGTCTCAACTCCTAGTATCCGCTTCATAACCCCTATAGTACTCCCCTTTTTAATCCCCTAGATAACTCGAGTTGAGGCGACAGCTTATTTGGGGGGTTCTGAAAAGAAAGAAAGGGTACAGGGTTGAGGCTTTAGGGATCTAGGATCTAGGGCTTAGGGTTTACGGCTCATTTGGAAGCTTCCAGAAAGTTGGGATACTGATTACAGTGGTTCGTCTGGTTCATTAGCGGTACCTTCTGGGATGATGATGATCATCATCATCATCATCACCATGGTGGTTTTACTGCCTGTTTTAATGCATATATATATATATGGCATATAATTACATATGTATGTATGGCGCTCTCCTCAAACTGTCGCTGATAAGGCCCAGGGAGGCTTAGTCACTTAGTCACCTGATTTTTCATATGTGTTATAGCGGTTCATTACCGCCAAGCCCCTGATGCTTTATGCATAATGAAAAATCCTGGATTCTGTTTGATAGTCCTGCTAGGCGTAGCGGTCAGAATACTTCCAAGCGGTTTGGCTGAAGATCTCGGCTGGCGGCTAAAGAAAGCCAAAATAGGACCGGTGTGCAACCATGATGCCAGCTGGAGCAAGCAGCAAAATCAAAAACAACAGTTAACGTAACAACATACTGTAGACGCAAGTAAACAAGTCATGAACTGCTACGAGACATCGCTGCACCTGCAGAAATCTAGAAGTCAAGATGCGTTTCTCTGATAGAAGCTGGCAGAGAATGCCCAGATCTGACAGAGGGCTTGCTAAGCACCCTAGACCCTAAACCCAAAGGCACACACCCTGCCGTACATTGATGATGCCCGACGAGAAAACAACAGGGTTTGGGCTAAAGATTTATTGTGGATTCTCCTAAGCACCCCCACCCCTTTCTAGGCTCCTTCCCAAATCACCTTAACTTGCCTTTCTATACCTGAATACCCTTGCTTAAGGGGAACCTAGGAAGAGGGTAGTATAAATAACCCTTAAACAACCCTAAGCCCGAAACCCGAAGGGTAGTATAAACAGGAGTAGTATAAGAATCCATAGGTTTAGGGCTCAGGGAACCCTAAGCCCCCAGCATTCCGGGAAGCCTTTCAGGGACCCTCAGGGTTTAGGGTTTAGGGCTCTAGGTGTAAGAGGGTATATAGGAGTTATATGGGGATTACATAGGGTTTACGGTTTAGGGCTTTAGGTTTACGGTTTGTTCTGCGAACGCCCCTGTGAGAATGAGGATGTAACTAAGCATGCACTCATGTGTGCAAGGAGATATATACTCGTTGTAATGAGCATGCGTATCTAACTAAAACTTTTCGTGGAAGCACGTAGCCTGTTTCCAACCGTATACCTTACAAGCCCTAAAACCCCCAAATCCCGTCCAAATCCCGCACCCTATGTCCTAAATGCTGAACAGCAAACCTTAAGCTGCAAACCTGAATCCCAGACCCTAAACTATAACCCTTTCGAAGGACCCCCCCACAGCTGCTTGGGTGGAGGAACGCCATTGGAGCGCTGAATTGCACGTGTCCATGGGCTAACCTGAAGCAGGCCTCAGAGCAGGGTTTAGGGTTGAGGGTTAGGATTTAGGTATTAGGGTTGAGGGGAAGGCTGAAGATTTAGAGGATGTGGGTTTAGGATTTAAGATTTAGAGGATTCAGGGTTAAGGGTTTGGTCGTAGGGTTTGGGGTTTCGGGCTTAAGGTTTGGGGTTTAGGGTTTGGGGTTTTACACTTTGGGGTTGAGGGTTTAGGGACGGAAGTTTAGAGATAAGGTTTAATGCACATAGTGTTTTCAGGGGATTTCGGTTACCATGGTTACCCCAACCCCAGAATAAGGACCCCATGACTATCACATGACTCTTATGGTGCCTATCCTAAACCTTTAACCCTGAGGCGTTTGGGTCACCAAGATCCCCTTCTTATTGTGGTTATGGTTTGGGGGAGAGGCTTGTGGTTCAGGGTTTGAGCTGGTTTAAGGCTTAGGGTTTAGCATTCGGAGGCAAGGCAAAAGTTAAGCTTGGGGGGATGGGTTCGCGTTTACGATTTAGGTTGAAGGTTTTGGGTTTTGCTGTCTCCGGTAAAAGGTTTGGAGGGGTCCAGGTTCAGATTTTTGGGTTCCAAGCTTATTGTTCAAGGTTTGGGGCTTGGGGCTTATCAAGCTTTTAGGGTTCAAGGTCTCGGGCTTCAGGAATAAGATCAGGTTTCGGGTTAACGCACGTTTAGGATTTGCTGCGAGATTGAAACTACAAGGCCTGATGGGCCTGACAGAGGGACTTTCAAGGGCTGACACCAGGTAAGGGATTACAATAGTACCCCCCCCAAAGGTACCCCCCCGGGGTTTAAGGAGCTAATAAGGACTATATAGGGCTTAATAAAGCCTAATAGGGTTCTAAATCTGGGGGCGGTACCTTTGGGGGGGGTACTATTGTACTCCCTTACAAGGAGATCGAGTTGGGGTCTCCGGGCGTTAGGGTTACATAGGTTTCAGGGTTTGGGGTTCGGAGTTTAGGGATCAAGGTTTGCAGTTAAGGGTCTAGGCCTTGGCGCTGTCTGGGGATAAAACGGAAGTTTGGTATATAGTGTAGCGGGCCGTGTTCGGACCTAGGCTTTGGGAGTTTGGGGGGAGGATTAGGTCATGTCATGTGGCCTGCGTGTACTTCTGAGCAGTCTTGGGTTCCGCTGAAGGCTATGACATCAGGCCCTGAATTCCAAATTCATTTCCTGAAAGACTTCACGCGGATGGGGTCTGCAGCTTTTCCTGCTGGCAGCATACATTAGGCTCCCAGTCGCACCCTAAAACCTAAACCCTAACCTCTGAACCCTAAATCCTAAAACCCTAGACCCTAAACCCTAAATCCTAAACCCTAGAAACTAAACCCTAAACTCTAAACCCTAAATCCTAAACCCTGATTCGAGGTGTAGGCTGCAGCAGTTGAGCTTAGGGCTTATGGTCCCCCTTAAGTTGATAACATATGAGCTACAGTATAGTCTAAACTCCTCAAAGGGGGATTACATAGGGGATCTTACGGGGAGCATTGTAGGGGTTGTTCAAGCGCATACTAGGAGTTCAGGCTTTAGCTCATATGGAATTCCCCCCAAAACAAGAATAAGATCTCCATGCTCAATCGACTCTCTGTCTGGGGTTTCGCAACCCGCGGAGTCCAACAGTTTCATGATCATATACTTATATACCCCCCCACACCTGCATTGCAACTGCTATAACTCTTCCCTAAGACCCTAAGCCCTAGAGTAAATAGTGGCTTCTGTTCTCTTATCCATCATCCCTATATGAACCTATATAGCCCAGGTGTGGGGCTTTTGATTCTGTACCCTAAACCCTAAACCTTTAGCCTTAAGGAAACCTAACCATGAATCGTACAAACTGTCCAGGCTCTAGCAGAGAATCTTCACAAAGCCAGACCTTAAGCCCCAGCATCCAAAGCCAAATCATAGGGGTTTAGGGGTTAGGGGTTTAGGGGTGTAGGGTTTAGGGGTTTAGGGGTTTGGGGGTTTAGGGTTTAGGGGTTCCGAAGCAAGCTTCTACTTCTTAGATCCCCAGCCTAAACGTCTCTTAAACTTGACACCCAACAGGCCTTGACTAAAAGACTTGCCCCTCAACCCCTAAAGTCCCTCAAGCCCAAGCCCCACATCGTGAACCATGAGCCCAGAATCCAGAATCAACCACAAGAGCACGCAGCAGTCCAGATCCCTTGAAGCGTCCATCCTTGACAGGATACGTCTACATCTGCTGTGTGGGTCATCGTGTATTGGGGCCTACATAATATAATATAGCGCTCAGGGTTTAGGATAAAGACAGGAAATTCCAAAGGCATAATGAGACCATAGGCCATGAGGAACATGTCTCTACTTTTCGGATCCGACGGAAAAGTAGCTCACCAAGGGCTCCCGTTAATGGGGATCCTAAACCCTAACAACCGGTTTTGGTGATAGGGGACATCTACGCGTGGTCTCCAGAATCCCTCCTTCTTTTGGATGTAGATCTGTCTTTTTGGGGCACCAGGTATCCAGCATATGGGTGGTTGTCAAAATTATGGTCCCTTTTGGTACCCTAAATACTAGGTGCCGTATTATAATAGGAATGCAAAAAGGGACCATAATTTTGACAACCACCCTTCCTCCTACCCTTAACCTTGAACCTCCAAACCCTAGACCTTGAGCCCTTGTATATTACAAATAGCCGTGGGAGAAGCATGCGTGGTTATTGTTCTTTGCGGGGGGGCATCGCCCACATTGACACCTGTATGAGGAGAGGTTCCCAAAATTGCGAAATCCCGTTTTAAGAAACGCACCACAGCCTCTATTTTTCAACCAGGGCCCATACCACCTGCTCACAACTCTCAAGCATCTGCACAGGTTAGGGAATATGTCCTGAAGCTGTTTCCACGACCCCCATGTGAGCCTGGCATATTCAGGATATGACCGGCCATCAGCAAGAATCAAGAAATCTGCGAAATACATACCTACTCCTGAACCCAAAAGCCACCAGCCGGCCAGCAACCCCATACACCCTAAATCCTATCTAAGTTAAACTGGGCAGCAGTGGGACCCAAAGCAAGTAGTAGCATCCCACGATGATGACACCAGACTCTGCCACCATCTGTGCTTGGCCAAAGATCAGGGCCTGGTCTGGCAATTCGCTCTTTTAGGGTTTATGGACGGTTCGGGGTTGAGTAACGGTTTACGGTTTAGGGCTTAGGGTCTCCTTCACCGTGAAAAGTAATTCTGGCCGAAATTAGTGTATCAGGGTTGCGGGTTAAAATTTGGGGTTGGGGGTTTCTTTGGATAGTAACAGTCGGTAATGGGAGTAGTATTAAGGGGTGTGTGCGAACCATTGTCCGTTTGTTATCGAGGGGGGGCAGTCTTGAAGAAGCTTGCGGGAAATAGTCAACTTCCTGCACTCTCATTACATAAGATGCCATAGCAACAGGCTTGTTGTCAACAACAACCCTTATCTAGAGGCTGCACCAAGAACCCCAAGCTTTTCGCAAGGGTTCTTTGTTGAAGGAACTGCAGAGGGTTCGTGAATGCCATTCATGGGGTTCTGTTGCAACCTAAGCCCCGTCAATCCTGAAGTACAGAGTAACCTTCAAGTACATCAGGGGGTATGCCAAGAATATTAGAAATAAAGGCAAAGGCGTTAAGCCTTGCCATTGCGTTGAAAGCAACTGCTAGCAATCTTTCACCATTGAGGTACCCTTCAGATACATGTAGCCGTCCCCATGAAGACTCCCCAAATGAGGTCTTTTGCTAGAGCCCTGCCAAAAAATTGGGTTCCTGTACTGGGATCACTTAAACAAGCCTCCAGGCATTTCGAGCCTCCCAGTACATCCCTGAGGTTCTGGGGCGCTAGTCCTGGCTCATTTTTGAAATCAACACTTCAATGGTTCAGGGTTTAGGGTTTGGGGTTTAGGGTGTACGGCTATACGCCTCCTTGGCTTATCCTGGTTTATCGCTAACAGGCCGGCCTTTACGCCGCATCGGCTCCTCGGTACAGGTAAAAACGCAGTAAGGATCTGGTCCTGGAGGTTTCCTGAAATTACATGGTACTGTAGGTGCCATTTTCTTTTCCATCATCCCAATATAACCCCAATATAACCCTCAATAATCCTAAATAGTAGTTTCCACTTTCTTTGGAAGAGTCCCACTGCAAGGCTTCTAGCATGTTGGAGTCTATTCTGGGTCTTCCTATTAATGGAAACGACCATCTGTAGCATGAGCTAGACTTCAAAAGCTTGCGTGAACTATGTACTGGGCGATCCCTCTGGCAGATTCCTTGACTACAACCTACTACCGTCAGCAAACAAGCTGGAAGGCAATACCACACTCCATTTGCTTCAACCTGAAGCAGAATCAGCTAAACCCTAAACCCTACATCCTAGACCCTAAACCCTAGACCCTAAACCCTAAGCCCTAAATCCTAAACCCTAAATCCTAAACCCTAAACCCTAAGCCCTAATCCCTAAGCCCTAAACCCTAAGCAAGCTAGCCAAGGAGCAGGATAGAGGTAGCAGATGAGCGTCGCATAGCCGACGAGCTTTAAAGCTCGTCGGCTAGCTCCCGGATCTTCCAGTACGTAGACATTGGCCTCTAGCACCTCCAAGGCAAGAGCTTTAGGGTTTAGGGTTTAGGGTTCAGGGATTTAGGGTTTAGGGGGTGTATGTATAGTACCCAAATGGGATAATGGAAAAGAACATGGAAACTGCTATTTAGGGTTTAGAGTTATAGTCGCCCTTGAGTAGATAGAATAAGGCTTTGGGTCCCAGGGAGGAGGGTTTTTAGGGTATTTACTGGGGTTATATAAGGATAATTGAAAAGAAAATGGAAGCTACTATGATGGGTTACATAGGGTTTAGGCGGCTAGGTGTATGTATAGTACCCAAAGCCTCTTGAAAGGGTTCGGACAGAAGGGTCTGATTTTTGGGAGAAATGTCGCAAGTCCAGGGTTTTCGTGCCATGGCGGCATGAAATCAGAGATGTTCTTTTAATGCCTATTGGCCTGAAAACTCAGGGCATACCATAAAGGCCTCGCATCGTGTTCTAGAGTTCGGGTTCCATAGCATTGGGGCTCTGAAGGATTCTTAGGGTTTAGGGTAAACCCGTTCGCCATCACCTCAACGATGGCAGTGGATTCTCAGACTTGATGTGTGGGGATTATGTTTCGGTCTGGTATCCGAAGTTCGACATTCCAGATGGATGGAAGCTCTTCCGCACCTTCGCCCATGCTTACAATGCTACCTGTTTTTGGGATATAGACCCCCTTATGTAGATATAATATGGCTTTGGGTATATTACAATCCCTATTCTATCTAGTCAAGGGGGACTTTACATATTCAAAGGCTCAGAAATGGCTTGAAACAAATTTGCCTCCATCAACCTGCCTTCGGATTGAAATAGTGTGCTGCCGTATCTAAGACGACATGTGGGAATGAATCATACGGACCGAACCATCTGCAAATTGGTCAACGACTTCTATTCCATCTTACTCCAGAGGTTCGCGGGGTTTGGGGGCGCTCAGCGGGGAAAAGGCTTCTTATCCAGTGCTTCGACATTGCAAAATTTCTGAGGTCACCTGAACCCATTGGCTTTAAAACGTCTCAGTTGTCAGAGCAAATGAACCGAAATCTGAAAACCAACCACAAGTGGCGTAGCCTCATCTGCCTACTACTTAAGGATGCTTTTCCTAGAGACTGCAAAAAGCAACCCCAGATCGTGCAAATAAATCTGAAGTCGATGCATGCCTGCAGGTTCGATTCAGTAGCGCATCCCTAGTATGGAAGTACAAATGGTAGTTTACCAAAATGGGGGGACCCCAATATAGACCCCAAAATACTATAAACCTTATTATCGGGACCCCTAAAATCGTACCCCTAATTTTGGCAAACTCACAAATGCGGAACCGCTGGCATCCTACTTATAATGCCGCTTAAAACTGCCCATGCGCTCGAGAAATCTTCGACTCTTCATCAAGATACCCCTGTTGTAGCTTCTAGGTAATTTTCCCTTGTCTCTTGTTGCTCCCTGATACACCTTTATACCCTGTAAGAACCACCTTAAAAACCTGCACCACCCCATATCATCCTGTTTATCTGACTGCACTTCTAGCCCCCTATGCGGGATTTCTTGCCCATCTGCCCTTGACCCTCAGTCCTGGGCAAATCCCCGAAAACAGAACCCACACTAGGTAGGTACACGCTGGTGTCGTCTATAATGAGGGGGCATGGGTCATAACCTGGCCATAACTTGAGTGTTTTCCCACCTACAAACGAAATCTCCAAACTTGAAACCCTCAAGCTTTTTGACGATGCGCCTTGCCTTGTCCCTTGAATACCAGCCGACAATGCTAGCAACAAGCGTGCACAGGCCGGAGGCGCCTATTGTGGTCTATAGGGTTTAGGGTTTGGGGTTTACGGTTAAGGATTCAGGGTTTAGCTTCTGTGCTGCAAAGGCCTGAAAATTTGCAAGCATCATCTTGGAGTCCATGTGAGGTACCCTACACTATACGTATACAAGGAATCTGGAAATGATATGGGCAATTACTCACGCTCAGCAGAGAATGGTGGCGTCGTTTTCATACAGGAATCTCGGGACACAAATTTGACAGCAACTCGTTGCAACTGGGGCTTCGTTAAGATACGCGCATTTCATGAAGAACCCCATCCTGTACATTCACAGAAACAGAGGTGCAAAAGAAAATGAGTCGCAGGCGGTCAAAACTCGGAAAAGTTCAGTTTCATGTCCATGCCACTGCGACCCACGGTTCCTCCTCCTCTTCCTACCCCCACTCTCTTGCTCCCATTTCTAGCAACCCCTGAACCCTAGACCCTATAAGCTCCGTACAATATTCCTACGTGGACCCTTAGGGGACCGGGGAACGCTGGTCCCAGCGAGATCTCGATCTATTTCGACCCCTCCATTTCCAGCTGGTAAGGTTTAGGGTTTAGGAAATTAAGTTACCAGAATCTGGGTAACTAGAACAAACAGGGTTTTCAAACTCCCAAAATTAGGACCCTGTGACTATCACATGCATGGTGGTTACAGGGCCCTAATTTGGGAGTTGGGGTTGCCAACATCCCCTGATTAATGAGGGTGTTCCCCGCGGACTAGAAACATAGGTGCTTTCGGTCGTCTGAAGATCCACGGTGAACAATTCGCAAGTTGGATGACATTTTGCCTTTCTGCTGGTTGCCGCCAATGATCGCTGTTCTCATTAATCTAGGTCTTGGTACCTATCATAAGGAAACCCTATTATTCACGATATACTCATATTATGGAGGCCCTGGACAGCACTCCTACACAGACACTCCTGTCTTGGTATCGGCTGAAGGCTTCAGAGCCCTAACTCCCAATCACGGCTAGGGCTACCAGGGACACAAACCTCCCCGAACTGATGCTCCTCATAGACTTCAGGGCCCAAAATACAAACGCAGAGCCCTAACCCCTAAACCCTAAAAAGCCCGGGGCCCAAAGTGAGCATTACTTTTAGACGTAGAGCCCTAGGGTTAAGGCTTCTGACCCAGCGCCGCCTGCGACCGCCACTGAAGACAGCCGCATAACCTGCACCACCCCTTTTTCACGCTGTCGAAGGTTCAGGTTGGTTTAGGGCTTAGGGTTGAAGAGTTGAGGGTTAAGGGTTTAGAGTTTAGGGTTCAGGGTTTAAGGGGGTTGCCGGGACGGGGAAGTGTAGATTTCTAAGTTCTCATCCTGAGACGGGCCAGTTCCACGAGATTCGCAAATACCCTAAACCCTGATAAGCCTTAAACCTCAAATCTTCCGCCCGAAGCCTGGACCAAATTTGAGACGCTGGGAGAAGGGAGTTCCTGGTTGTGGTAGAGTCTGGCAGCTAGATGCAACCAAAAGTATGTAGAATACTGGCCCTTCTTTGCTGACCTACTTTTAGGGCTCAGGTAAACCCTAAGCGCCACGCCCTCCGTTGCTTGGAATGAATGGCTGGGATGACAGTTAGGTACCTGGATTTCTTGGGTGAGGATTTTGTTTTGTGGCTTAAGCGATTGAAGGCGGAGGGGCTTGGGCAGGGGCCATATCCCTTGGGAGCTTCTCAATAATTAGTAGGTTATAGGGTTCAGGGTTTAGGATAAAAAGTGTTGACCAGGAACTAGTGTAGTGGCCCTATAGATGCCCCATTATACAGCCCTGGGCAGGCCCACATGAGCTCTGAACAGTCGCGTGGCCCATTATCCAACCCTAGTGGCTGAATCGACAACTGTAGATAATTCATCAATCAAGGGTAGCTTTAAGAATCTTTCTTTACTTACTATAATGAGGAAAGCCCATTACTATATACCCTGACAAAGACGGTTGTAGCGGTGTTGGGAATTAGCCCACGCAACCCGTAGCCAAGGTTTTGGGTTTAGGGTATAGGGGTTAGGGAACAATGCCAAGCTGCGCTATCCTCCTGGCAAAGCTGCTGCATGTACAGCACCTGCAGGGCAACTAGGCTTTCAGACTTCTGCAGGTTACAAAGTCCTATGGGTTGCACTATACCTTCTTCAAAGGGCCCTCCTGCAATCCCTGAACCCTGAACCCTCAACCGCGCGATCTCTCTTCCATGGAACTCCAAGCGAAATAGAATCGCAGGCTCGCAACCCTACCTTCGATCTTTGACTTATCAGTGGGAGCACCATACCTTAAACGGCTGCAACGGGGACCCCAAAGGGGGAACCCCAAGAACGTAGTAGGAATATAAGAGGTGTATAAGGAACATGGTAGGACATTCCTAATATATTCCCAGTGCATTCTTGAGGTTCCCATTAACGTCCTTTTAATACCCTAGCCTCAAAGGAAACATAATAACCCCAAGTTCCTTCATTGCAAAGAGGACATGACTGTTCTACGTACTTCGCAGGTCCAGACATACCCTCAACCCCGTCGAGCTTTGGGAAGCACCCACACCTTGGGCACGAACGAGAGGTAGCAGTAAATTAAATAAACCACACGGCCACGGTGGCGAAATCCAGCAGACACGTCGCTGCATCGCCAGACATTCTGCAGGGATTCGAAAAACCTTGTTTTGCTCAAGTCGGAAAATTGTCTGGCGTTAACATACTGGAAGTTTCCCAAAATAGGGGACCCCAGTATAGACTCAAAAATGCTATAAACCTTATTAGGGATCCCCAAAAGGTACCCCTAATTTTGGCAAACCCCCAGCCAGTTTGGGTGGCTGGTCTGAATTGAAAACAAATCATTTGCAGCGGGAATCCTGTAACCCAAGAAAGCCATTTTTTAGGGTTTAAGGTCGAATGTCCTTAGCCTGAACCCAGTGAGGTAGGAGGCGTAGGTCTACACCGGTTCGGGCTGAAGAAAGAGCACAATGACTAAAGCCCCGTCCTCCTCCCCTCACCGGTTAGTACAAATGCTAAATCTGAGCAAGGTACTGTCCGTGGACCGACGTCATGAGGGAACAAAAATGCGATCGCAATCTTGTTTTGCTGCATCTATCGAGCCGAAAAGGTTCGTGAAGTTTAGCCCTAAACCCTATAAACCCTATAAACCCTATAAACCCTATAAACCCTATAAACCCTAAACATAATGGTCGCCTTAACTCCGACTCCGACCTGCCGCGTGGCAGAGACACCTCACATCTTTGACAGAGCACAGGGCCCTGGAGGATCCAGTGAGTAGACCCCCGATATGAGCTACATTCAATATTTCCCAAAGAATCCATGGACATGGGTAGGCTTCAGGGTCTATACTTAACTACAAGAGGGATTCAAGGTGAACTAGATGAGCTAGAGTCTAAACTCCTAGTATCCCCCATAATACCCTCTATAGTCGTTCCGTATATTATCCCTTAAAACTCCGTTTAAGGAGTTTAGACTATGGCTCATATGACACGAAACTATCAAGAATCTCTCAGACAGACTTTCAGCTTATTGCCATGCTGTCAATGATGTATGGAGTGTTTTTCTGGAGATGTTGTTACCAGCGAAGCTCACTAAATCATTCAAAACCCTAAAGCCTAAAGCCTAAACTAAATCATCCAAACTCAGCCCAACAGGCAGTGTTTCTCAGGGAAGTCAAGTCAAGGCTGGAGCAGACCCCAGACTTTAGGGTCTAGGGTTTAACAAATGGGGCAAGCCCCAGGCTAACTTTTTTACTGGAACCATATATTTAGCACCCCGTATCTAATCCCCAGTAATGTTGTACTTTACAACTTCTTCTCGATTCCTCAGCAGCAAACACAGCCACACCATGCGAGATCGATCTGGTAGCTTCCCATAGGGAAACCCCAATATAGACCACACCCTAAACCCTAAACCCTAAGCATGGACTGTGATCTGAGGCCGGCGCATCTGAAGATAAAATGTGAAGCAAGCAAGCTGAAAGAAGATATGAGCAACTACAGGAAATACCATAATCCACATTCTGTGGACCCGCAAGAAAGGGACCCCTAAACCCTAAACCGTAAACCCTAAATCCTAAACCTAAATCCTAAACCCTAAACCCTGGGAAGCCCTGCCAACTTCGAGTTGAACATGGGGAGAGACTCCAGCAAATCCTGGTGGGCCTTTGGAACCCTTTGGAAAATCTAGTGTATAGGGTCCTTATGAAACCAATTAGGGAAAATATTTAAGTATCCCAAAGGCCAACCCAGAAATCAATAAAAGGGCCACAGACCTCTGAAAACGACGGGACCTGATTCAATACGAGTGTTGTCCTCCCTTCAAAGTCCATGTCTGCAAATAACAATAATAAGAACACGAATAACAGTAATGGCAACAAATACAGTAGTAATATTTAATAAGCCTAATAAAAATATTTCTAGTAAAATTACACATCAAAGCATCTGGGCTTCTGCATGGCAGTTGTCCTGAAATGAGATAGGCTCGGAGCCCAGCGTCAGAAAAGACAGTGCCTCTCCCAGTTGCCATGGGGACAGGGTCAGGGAGGAACCCTATACTAACAGATGAGCGGTCTTTTCATGTGCCCCTAAACGAGACTATAGTAGTTTCCATTTTCTTTTTCATTATCCCAACATTACCCCAATATACTATGGTAGCTTCCATTGGGCACCTCCATCTTTGTTCCGGGAAGGCAAGAACAAGCCTTATAGCTTTGTGAGCCCATCTGATTTTTAGGCGGCTTTGCGCTAGGTAGGTTCGAGCTAGATGCCAAGCCCAGCAAAACCTGCTGATACCAACGTCCCATCTTTCAAGTGGAGACGCATATGGAGCTGTTCAGATCACAGATGCCGGCCAAACCATCAACACCAGTGGGGGGGGAAGGAGCTTGTGTCAGCAGAGTAGGGTTTCGAGGCGTATTAGAGTATAGCTGTGAAGGGGTTACCAGGAAATTATATGGGTTTTCAGCCAGG
The DNA here is from genome assembly GCA_905231905.1 of Symbiodinium pilosum. NCBI lineage: Eukaryota > Dinophyceae > Suessiales > Symbiodiniaceae > Symbiodinium > Symbiodinium pilosum. The sequence goes on along the minus strand of CAJNIZ010047197.1, from coordinate 10,848 downwards.
CTTCTGTTCTTTTGGGGCGCAAGATGGTGACTCCTTTTTTGAGCCCCAGAATTTGGCAGATCCATCGGGCACCTCCAGAAACTACAGCCCAACTTGACGGTCTCACCGCGCAGTAGAAAAGGGGGGCTGTCCAGAGCGCGTGACCAAAACAAGTGCAAGCACTGTGCGTCACTAGGCATTACATGAGCCACGGCCAAAAAAAATCGCAGCATGAACCTAATTAAGCAGGATCATTTGCAACAAAGTGCGTGAATATGGCAGCGGCCCTATCAACTCCTCATGCAAGCCTGGTGTTGCAGCTTGTACAACTAATCACGTCACAGCTCCTCCCAATCCAGCCTAGGAACCAACATCCTGCAAACGACTTCGACTCTACCCTACCTCCAGCCCGCAGCGCAGCCCAACCCTGCACCTACTACCGAACCCCAGCCAATACTTGTCCCCTTGTCAACCAAGGTCCCCAGCCAGCCCTTAAGCTATCAGCGAAAGCCCTCAACAGCACAAACCTAACAAACCTCATCATTGCAGTACGTCTCCTCTCCCGAAACTTTCACAGACCTGCCATCAAGACCGTTAATCCTTGAACCAGACACTCGTATACCCGACCCCCTAAACACCAATCCGACTGCCCAACTCCTGAAGTTTACAGCGCCTCCATGTCTGCGACACCGCGGAGCAGGTGGGGGAACCCGGGACCTCCAACGCAAAGACTTCGCACCGAAGATGTTCTTCTGCATTGAGCACATTCATCATAGTTCCGGCAAATGTTTCGGGAGTCTTTATAAGATTGTGATGATAGTGGCCTCAGATAGGTGAGGGGACCCATATCTGGAGATCGCGCTGTGCTCCACATTGAAGACCGTCTAAGCCAGGCCCCTGTTTGATTGCTTTTGGAAGTCCCCAAAGTCTTCCATAAAGAGAACCACTTTGAGACGCTCCATGAAGCTTATAAGGTCCAAAGAAAGTTTGCCTTTGATGACGGGATCTTGGGATACCGCGTAGATGCAAAAACTTAATTGCTTGGGCCGCAGAACAGTTATGCGTGAGCCGGTCTGGGCCCGAAGTATACACCAGATCTATCTGCGAAGACCCTCCCTAGACCCTCCAATGTAGTACCTTTTTGGTAGCCTTATTAAGAATCCTAACCAAAAAACCATACCAAACCCAAAAAGGAACTACATTGGAGGTGCCAGGTCTGGCATAACCGTACTCTCTTCTCGTGCGCGGAGGTTCTAGTTCAGAGTACATTGAATGGCTCGGAATGGCAAGGCTTAGGGCCCAAACATCACAGCCAGGACAGAAGCAGCAGAAAATGACGCTTGTTGGGTACTGCCCCCACCCAGTAACAGTCTATATTAGGGGTCCTACTAAGGGTTATATATAACCCTATTATATTATTATCCAACTGTTAGGGGGGGGGGGGGGCAGTATCCAAGATGCTTGCATTGTCTCATGATTCATCATGTCAACCATTATTCTACCTGTGACTAGTATAAGAAATCAAATGCAAGAGTTTCTGGCATTTGCCCTCCGCATTCGCCTCATGATGCGAACATGAACAAACCACAGCCATCTAGCCGAGTAAAAAAGGACTATTGACAAACAAAAGCAGAAGAATGTTACTGCCTTACTGACCCTGCGCGGCTGGCAAGGAGAGTCTCTGTCCGGAGGTGCAATATGTGAAGGATTCAAGACACAGGCCACGGGCCCCCAACATTGCCATAGATATGCTGGACGCATGTTATAGCTGCATACTGCGACAAAAAAAGGAGCAACTTATTTAGATCGCCTGCACCTGATTGCGGACTTCACTGAGCAAACGCTTATGAATTGCATGATAACAAATCTTAATGATAGTAACCAAAAATTCAACCTGCCCAGGTGTTCAGAGCCTTGCATTGAACCCTAGTGACAGGACGCTAGATCAGAGGGTTTAATCCTTCCTTACTGGCTGCTGAGGCAAGGCCCTGAATCCTAAACCCTAAACACTATACCGTAACAAACCCAGAACGCCTAACCCCAAACCCTACACCCGAAACCCCCTACCCCTACACCCCAAACCCCTGAACCCTAAAACATCAGAGCTGCGGACCTTGAAAGAAGTTCTTGCCTTAGTTTTGGGGATTGTTCAAGTGGAGAGCTTCCATGTGGGTGCCCGTGCAGGGGGCTAACATGGGGTTGAAGGTTATAGGGTAGTTTAGGGTCTTGGGGTTTAGGTTATAGGGTATACCCTAAACCCTAAACCCTCAAGTGTATAAGCCTTAGGGCTTCATGCAATGAGGCTCATATGAGTTATAGCCTAAACTCCTAGTATCCCCCTTAATATCCCCTATAGTAGTCCCCTATGTAATCCCCCTTTAAGGAGTTTAGACTACTGCTCAGATTGGGGCAGCTGCCCACCTGGAATTTCCTGAGCTCCCTTCCCCCCAGTCATAGGTGGCCCAAGCCTTGAACATGATGGAGGGGGCTGAATAGTTAGCACTTGGGGGTTTCCAAAAATTAGGGGTACCCTTTTTGGGGGTCCCTGTAATAAGGACTATAGTATTTTGGGGTCTATATTGGGGTCCCCCTATTTAGGGAAATTACCACTTGGCTTGGGTGTACACTATACCCTAAACCCTATAAGCCCTAAACCCTTCTACGATAGTTGAATACAGGAACCGTAGACCCTAAACTCCCCAAACCCGAAACCCTAAATTCGAAACCCTTATACTATACCTAGTTGTATACAAGAAGAATACCGGTAGTACTTCGGAATCTAGAGCTCTTCTCACGACTGCTTGGTAAGGCCCCTCTCACTCGTCTGTCATGGACCAGCAGGCCATGGTTTAGGGTTTAGGGTTTAGGGTTCAGGGTTTAGGGTTGAGGGTTGAGGGTTTAGGACTTAGGGTTTAGGGCTTAGGATTTAGGGTTTAGGGCTCAGGGTTTTGGGTTATAAGGTAGGTCTATGGGACCCTCTGGGTCCGAAGTATACACTATATTCCTACATGGACCCTTTGGGCTTTGCAAG